>JAQGAK010001198.1:0-38154 GCA_034696945.1 Lipothrix lubbocki
ATAAGAGAATTTCTATATAAGAGGCAGATTTTGGTGATTTATAGCGTTCTCTTATAGCGAGGTTCCAGTGTAAATGTAATGCAAACAAATTAAATTGGATGCAAAAAAAATAAATTTGAAGCAAAAAAATTAAATTTGGTGCAAAAAAATTAAATTTGATGCAAAAAAAAAATTTGATGCAAAAAAAAAATTTGATGCAAAAAAAATTAAAATCGATGCAAATTTGTTAAATTTTGTGCAAGTATATTTAATTTGATGCAGGTTAAGAATTTTTGATGCAAGTGTAGATTATATGATGCAAATTTAGATTATTTGATGCTGATTGCTGTTATAAATAAAGCAAGTGAATTTGATGTAGAAATCTGATTTATTTGACGCAAATTAAAATATTTCCCATAAGGAAGGTCATTTTGTCTTTTAGAATGATTACAATATTTTTTATTTTAATATGAAATGGATAAAAATAACTATTGTATTGTTTTAGGGCCAGGCTGAATGCAGGAGCAAATTTTTACATTGTTGGACGAGATCCTGCTGGACTTCCCCATCCTGAAACACCGACTACAAACTTGTTCGATCCAGACCAAGGCTCTCGTGTTTTAAAGATGGCGCCAGGACTTGCATCTCTTGAAATTATTCCTTTTCGAGTTGTTGCCTACGACAAAAAAGTTATGGGAATGGCCTTTTATGATAGTGAGAGACATGACGACTTTGAATTTATATCAGGCACAAAAATTAGAAGTAAGTACAGTTTATTTTTTACTATTCAAATATTGGTGCGTAAAAATATTTGCTGTTGCTGCATGTTATATTTTAAGTTAAATAAATATTTGTATTCTCTTATTGTGTATAAGCTAAATTTGATTCTGTATTTTACAGCTTTAGCAAAAAAAGGGCAAACCCCTCCAGAGGGATTTATGGTGCAAAAAGCTTGGAACGTTCTGGCCAACTATAACCAAAGTTTACCCTAACGTATTTCGACTGTTTATCAGAGCTGGGCAAATTACATGGTAATTTAGTTATATATGTGAATCAATTGCGTAATTGAATTACATTGTTGTAATTTGTAAATAGTAATTTGCGTTGCGAGGACTTTAAAGCAATATTTACCCTATTACTGCGTAAAAACACAAAATGCGAATGTAGGAAACGCGCTTGCAAAAGTTGCGAAATGGAAAATAAAAATTACGAAATTTGGAGGGAGGAAATTGTGAAAAAGTTCCAGGCTTAATTCAAACTATTAAACAGTTAAGAAATGACATACAAAATTACAATTGTGCTTTCCTGGGTCATTTTAAAAATTCACTATCCATAAATAACTAATAAAATAGAAAAAGAATATTCATTAATAAAATACAATTTTAATCATTCTTGTTTCTATTGTAATTATTAATTAACTCAATTTCATTATCTTTTCCGTTCCCAGCTAAGAATTGTTATATGTACATTATTCCTCATTATTATAATCGAATGGCAAACTCTGAAATAAAATTTATTAGTTGAGCGATGTACGTTATCACCTCTGTGTACGTCATTCTAGGGATTGAGCAGTGACTATAACATAGCTACAAACTAAATAAATTAATTCAGGTTTTTGGGTTGCCTGTAATAATTATTAAAGACAAAATTTACAACAATTTCAACCGAAAAAATAATGAAAATTTATTACTATACTCTGCATATGTACACATGTCCTGTATATGCAAAGCGTAAAAATTAGACTGTTTTACAGGGGTGTTGTTGTAAAAGTCTGATTTTCAAGTACATTTCTTTTCATCAGAGTTCTTGTCATGATTTCTGGACAGTTACATACTCCGAATATTTGTTTTAAATTATTACAAATTCCGTAAGAACATTTCAATGTAAATAGAAACCATGGGAGAAATCATTATAGAAACACCGAATAGAAATAATTATGTGTATTATTTTAAAGCAAATGTCAAACTAGTTATTTATTAACTAATAATATGTATTTGTGTATAATAAATAATAATACTGCTAATTATGTGTACATATTTAATTGCCTTATCTTTATTTAAAATTATAGTCCTGTATTTCAAGACTTGCTTATTTATACTTATCACTTATCAGTATTAAATGTAAATATTAAACTCAAATATGTAAAACTTATTTTATAAGAAATAGAACATTTAAAAAATATTGTGGTAATAGGTGCCGATCATATATCAATGGTTCCGGCAATAGTCGACACCTATGGCATTGTTACATTCGCCGTATGCAGATTTACGAGAGAATTCATTAATTATTTGCCACAAATTTGGTTGAGATTCGGTCGTGCTGAAAAAATTGAATACGATTATTAAAGTGACTGCAAAAAAGGAGCAAATATTGAACAATTCAGAAAAAAATTTATTCATTCAGTAATCCTAAGCTGGACAATCGCTGCCATAATAATTACAAACGGTTATATGTAAAGGATGTATCAAATCTGACTTTGTCTTGGAACTCCCATTGGAAAGCGATTACAAGAAGCTAAACGAGTTGGAAAACTTCACAACTTACTTTCAATTGGAGGTTTTGCCGAATTGTTAAAGAGCTTTGGGGCGTTTATAGGAGGGGTAAATTCTTTTATTTCCAGGTGGTAATGTATCCAAACCTTTTGCTAGTCGATAATCCTGAAAACAAATTGCTGCTTGAGGCTTGGCGAAGCTTACATATGGCATATAAATATTTGGCTGCTCGTCACAATGATACAAAACTATGGGGTAAGTACAAATCCATAGTAGAACAACGTTTTGATAACCTCTACTTTTTCTGGCCCAATGACACGAACGAAATCATAGAAATGTATTTATGCACTCGAATCTAAGACAGCCTTGCTTACAGAAGAATCATCGTTACATAAATATTGGACAGTGCTTAAAAATTTTACATTTCTTAAGGAATTTACCACTACATACTGAAGAAAGTCATAGAATAGTCAAAGACAAAAACGTGTTTATGAAAACGAATGTTATTCGCAACCCAAAGGTTTGACAATGTCAGAATTTCATATTAACCACAATTTCCTTGTTTACACGGGAGTTCTTGTGTTTACAATCCCATTAATCTTTTTTCAATAATTAATAAAATGAGACATTTTCATCATTACTCTAATTGAATTATGTATTGTTATATTGGTTAGCAAATATTCCGGCACCCACTCGTTGACGTTAAAAGCTTGACGGTATTCACAAGATGCCTAATGGACACCATTAATTGTAATTAGTCTATCTACACGCATGCTACACGAATATATACTAAAAATAGTGTAACTCCAGGACACGATTTCCGTTCTGTATGTACACCGGACTCTCGCTATAAGAGATCTTCATATAAGAGAACTCTCTCTCTCTCTCTCTCTGTAAGAGATCCTTTGGGCTCGCATGTCATACATAGTTATATGCATACGAGCTCTCTCTATAGGAGAATTTCTATATAAGAGCCTGATTCTGGTGATTTATAGCGTTCTCTTATAGCGAGAGTTCAGTGTACAAATACATAAATATCTTACAAACAACTTCTATACATGTGATTTAGCATGTTATAATTACCTTTATTATCCATCATCTAAATCAACCCATCTACGTGTTTGCAATGTGGAAATGACAGCAAAAAGTTTATTTACATCGAAAATACGTAATACTTATAGCTTTTGCTGTCAAAATATCAATTAAATTGTTGTTAGAAAAAAATGTCTCCCTCTTCCGCCATTCTATTTAAGTCTGCTGTTACATCAACGAAAGTGGATTAGTGTAATTAAAAGGATAGTACATAGAGCAGTTTAAACATCAAACCGAAATTACGACAATCATCAGCTTTGTGTCTATTCACTCTAAACTTTTTCGTTACGTCATCACATGTTTACACACAAGGCGACATACCTACACATTATTTACTCCGATCAATATAATTATGTGTGCTGCTGGAAAATAATTACAGCGTTTTTAGTCTTGACTATATGGTATTTACCTTTTACATCCTGAGAAAGGTTACACCCGTAGTCGCCATTGTACATATACGTATATACCATGAGGAAATTCATTCGCTGATAAAAATGGAGCGTAAATTATTATCTCGCTATTTGAAAAATGAGCTTAATTTTCTCAAGTAAACGAGAATTTGCATAGGAGAATAAATTCTGGAGCGAATGACTTTGTTACGGAGAAACTTTGTATTACGGTAAATGATTTACTTAAAACGCATTTATTATATATAATGTATTTCCTGCTTACGGAAATTATGGTCTGTGTAACCGATTGATTGATAAACGTTTTAGTGTAGCAAGGCATTTATACGCAGTGGGATCCTTGTATCTAATGCCTTTCCGGCTAAAACCGTGTGCGGGACCAAAATTTGAAAGTCGCAAAATTCCAATTTTACCAATTAATATTTTTGACAAATACATTTGTTGACTACATTACTTATTAAAAAGCAATTAATGTAAAACCATGTTGACATACTTTTTGGCTGTGATAACAAATTTAAAATTAGCCCCAATACTCAATAATAGAATTACCACAGTGACAGTTCAGAATGACCGTTAAATAACTAACATTGTTGTGGATTGGAAAATACGATTTATGCGGAAACCAAACAAAACTTCATTAGCCGTAATAGTCCGCGTGATAAAAATTGCAATGTGGCGTAAATTAATCAAAGGCAAATGCCTGACGACTCTCCGGTGGGCAAAGAGTAAAAGTCAGTATAGCGACACAATGTTGACCAAAAGGGACGTCAGGCTCAATTTGCTCTCATGCCGGATTTGCTCCTATTTCAATCTCCTCCCCGTGGAATTCAGTGCGGGGAGTGGACGGATGGAGCGGAAGAAATCCAATAGACAAGTGTATATTTACCAGTTTATCCTCATCAACTCCACCATTTACACTGGATTTCTGGGATTCCGCCTTTTCCAAAGCGTTTTCATCTCGGAACATACGATTCTTCATAATTTACCCCTGCACATCATTTGCTTTACTGGGGGCTCCCTCATTTCCGTCTGGAATATTAAATTTTTCTTCCAGCGGGCGGATTTGAATATTTTGTTGTTTAACCACGTTATAAGCAATCTTGGTAAATTTTCAAATCAAAATTTAACGTGAACATTTAAATTTAGAAAAATTATGATAAATATTTGTTTTGCATAGGGAATACAAGAAAAACTAAAAAAGGACTCCAAGAATATCTCACCCAAATGCTCCCCGTCATGTTTTTCGAATCTTCATTTTTATTCGCGGGTGTTTACGCCTTTGATCCAAATTCGTCGCAATTTCTATATTCCATTCTGCCGGATCACCTGAAAACAATCCATTTCCTTATCTTATTAATATTGTACGAACTAATTATCTTCTATTTCTGGGTCAGCACTTACAATTATGGACTGTTTGTTATGCTCGTTTTCTTCCAGAAATGCGAGTCCGAGCTGCATGATGGAATTCAGAATCTAAGGTAATGAGAAAATGTATCTTTAAAATTTAATGAAAAAACAACCTGAATGTAGAAACAAACGTAATTTAATTAATTAATTACAAAATCAAACATTAATATGTTGAGACACAAAATAATGACTAAATAATTATTTACGCTGAAAATAACCATTTAATTTTCAAATCTAGGTCCTTAAAATCCACATTCAACATAACCAGAAAAGTCTCAATTCACGCACTCTGCAAATTTTGCCGCCTCCTTCAGCTCGAAGTCACTCATTTTAATAAAATTTTCTCGGATTTAATTTTCTCTTATAAATTAGTTTCACTTTCTATTGCCACTGCTGGAGTCTATTTCTTCATTCGATTGTACCATTTCCAACCATTTGTTGCCACTGTGTCAATTAGTTTAGGGATTTATTCCGGTTTATTTTACATTATTGTTTTCGACCGAGCGTTTGTTATCCCTCGTCTGGTTCAGGATTTTAAGGATGAAATTGCTCTTGTGGAGAGGAAATTTGCTTTGATACGGAAAATTCAGGGAATGGACGTTGGGCGGTATTTAGCATCAATTACCAATGTTTCCATTAAGGTCGGATATTTCTACGTTTTAGAACGATTTTCCACGCTGGTTTTTGTAAATTTCGTTGTCATGTGTGTTTGTAACTTGCTAATAACTTCGCATTAAAATGGTGGGGGAAATTTTCCTGGATTTTTTTATTGAGGATAAGAGTAGCTTTTAACAATTATGTCGACATACTTGAAAAATAACTGCGCATTGTAATAAAATATTTGTTCAATTTATTTGTGATGCTCTAATTTTTTAACCTGTCGTATATGATACATTATGTACTAGACACTTATAACATATGGGGGATTTAAATGAACTAATAATTTGCACAATGATAAATTACAAAATTTTGTGAATGTCTGTAAATTTTACATCGGTATAAGTGTAAAGTCGCCTGAACATCGTGAAATTTCAGGGAGTTTAGCAGCGCGCCCATTATGAAAACAAGAATAGGAGCAATAAATTTAATTCAAATTTACTCAATAAGGAAACCTTCAGTGCTAACTTATTTAACATTGAAGTGTGTACAGCCTCCTCTCAAATTCACAACTTTACAATAACTACAACCTACGTTTATTATTATTTACAAATTTTACAAAAGTATTTTAAAATTCAATAAAACAGTTTGGAATTTGAAGAAAAATAGACGATGGCAAAACTCGTGATTTTCGTCTTGTTGGCCACTTTGGCAGTTGCTGTTTATGCCACTCCTGGTAAATTCTTCAACCATCCTGTAGATTAGCATTAACAAAATACAAAAGATTAGATTATTTCTGATGTATTTATTATTTAGTTATTTTGTATTTATTTAATATTTATTATGATAACACCGAACTCCCGCTGTGGGAGAGCGCTATAAATCACCAAAATCAGTCTCTTATATAGAAATTCTCTTATAGAGAGAGCTAGTGTGCATATAACTATGTATGATATGTGGGCCCAAAGGATCTCTTACAGAGAAAGTTCTCTTATAAGGAGATCTCTTATAGCGAGAGTCCGGTGTATTTCGTTTTGAAACTTTAATTTAAAAAGAGATTTAAAAACAATTAATTTCTTTAGTTGGACCAATCGATAATAACTGCCCATGTTGTCCTCCGACTCCCATATGTGATTGCAAAGTTGGAATCACTACGTGCGAGTGCCCAACTCCAGTTGTGAAATGCATTAAACCTCCGAAATGCCTTGCCGTCCTCTGTAAACAAACCTTATGAATTCTCCATAGGCCGGTTAGTTTGAGATGTAGGTCTAACTTATATTAAGTTCGCCTACTTTTTAGCTTTGTAAATGAATACGACAAAATTGTTCTAAATTAAACTGTACAATTAATTGTTTTGTGCAATAAAGATTTGTAACCAAGTCCGCTTTGTGTTTTTAATCAACACATGCTTATTTTAATAAAAGTATTATGTACGATATTTATTCATTATCACGAAGATGTAAATTTAAAAATGATTTTATAACACATAAAATATTTCCTAGAATAATTAATAATTTTACCCTTTCATATTATTTTCAAATATAGACAAACAATTTGTTATCACAGGTGTGTATTTGAACAATTTATCATCTGTGTTCTAGAAAATTGAATACGTGGTTGTAGCTAAATGGGAACATCATGTTTAAATCTAGAAATATTGTTGTATTGACTATTGCCGAGACTCTAAACGAATGTTACTAAAATTTTGAGAATATTGCTATAATACACACTACACTTTTGCAAACGATTAATCGATATGGGCAAATTCCTTACATTCGCCATTGTGTTTACCGTGCTAATTACCACAACTGTACTAATTGAAGAAACTTCAGGTAACTGGATTTTGTACATATATGTTCAAAGCTGAATTTAGCAGTTAGTTACAAAATGAAATAAACTTTTTCACATAACCCGACGGTGCTAAATTTTTCTGTTACTCAATTTATGTCTAATAATTTTGTTTACTATAAATTTATTACTATAGGAAGTCAAGTCTTGCCGGAGGGAAAGCGCTGCTGTGCAAAATGCGAAACGTTTAAAAAACTAGGTCTGTGCAAAATGTGTTCCATGATCCAGGAGGACCCATGCATAGGAAGTTGTGTATACCCAGAATTCCCGGAAATTTGTACCCGGATCGACTGTGCGCCACTGTAGAAATTTAAGAATCAAAATCTTAAGGCTTTCTGTAAAGCATGAGTTTTAGATTTATTTGTTGAAAATCGATTTTCATTCAAAAATAAAATCGATTATTATTTCAAAATGTTTAGTGGTATTGGTACTACACTGAACTCTCGCTATAAGAGAACGCTATAAATCCCCAAAATCAGTCTCTTATATAGGAATTCTCTTATAGAGAGAGATAGTATGCATATAACTATGTTAGATAGTGGACCCAAAGGATCTCTTACAGAGAGAGTTCTCTTATAGAGAGAGTTCAGTGTAAACGTTTTCATGTTTGATTCCCCAAAATAATAACTATGTACCATCATATAATTTTCTAATTGGGAGTTGTTATAATAAATGCCATAGATTCAGAATTTGTGTAATTATGTATCATTTAACCAAAATTGAATAATTTTTAAACTTATATTAATAAATTTATGCCTTTTACTGCAAAAGAAAACGGGCTGCGAAAAATAATATTTACCTCCATAACATACCTCGCATCTGCTTCTCTGCCGTTCTATAGAACTGTTTATTACTGTGAATTATCGTCATTTTTCCTGCCTGCTCACTGCAACCTTAAAAATTATTCATTGCAAACTACGCCACAATTATTTTAATTCCAGAGCTGAAAAACTCTCTCCAAAGATGAATAAATTCTTCGCCTTGATTTTGCTAGCTTTACTGGTCAGTCTATCCTGTGGAAAGCCTGAACCGGGTTGGTGCATTTAACTAAATTATTTGGCAATGGATATATATTTCCTGGATTTATGAGGATAAATTAATCGTAAATAATATAATTTTATTTGGGTGGCCATTATGTCTAATCTTGTACCGAAGAAAATCGCGATTTGAGCGATGTAGAAAAATACTAATATTTATGATAGTTGTTGCAATTAAAATAATATTATGTTTAATCTGTTCCCAGATTGTTCACAACTAATGGAATTTCATACACGTTTGCCAACCCAATTAAATTTTTTATTAATTCAAATCTTAGGAAGAATTGGTCCTGTAAGTCCCCCAGGCTGTGATTGTAGGAAGTTTTCCGCTTCGGATAGTTGCAAAACTTGCCAGGAATACACCGCAGTAACTCCTGCTTGTGACAAATCCTCTTGTGGATCAACAATTAAAAGTATTTTAGACAAGTGTCCATATTCCATTTGCCCGCCCGGCCCAGTCACGATGATTGACTGATAAACCAAAAACAAGCGATACATCGAACTCACGCTATAAGAGAGCGCTATAAATGACCCAAATCAGTCTAATCCAAATGATACAATAGCGCGGCACATCAGAAATCTAAATGCTATTTTGAAAATAAGTTTGGAAAAAATTTGATTCTTCCTAATTTCTACTGTATTATTTATTGTAGATAAATACTTCAATTTTTTCAAAAACAATGTATGTACGAGCAACGTTATGTTAATGCTTTATTTACAGGATTTCTTATTCTTCAAATTTACTTTCAATGTTTTACTATAGCCCCCTATAGGTTAAATTGTTCTATTATTCAAATTCTGGGAATATATAGTTATAATTTCATTAATATAATGTCTTTAAAATTCGTGTTATAGAAACAATTCGTTTTAAATAAATTACAATCGTTTAAATTTGTAATAGGTGAAAATTTTTCCCACATCATATTTCGGACCAAATGCAAAATGTACTATTCCTGTTTGAACGTAAATGCAAAATGAGATATCCACCATCAATTCAGTAAAATATGTTATGAGTCGTTTAAATTGATAATAATTCAGGTAGAAATAAATTGCGTCTTATTTTTTCCGTTGTAACTTTACTATCTGGAATTAAAATACATATATTTAGTGTATAAAATTATCTATACTCTGCAATGCATATGTACGTTGAAGAATTGTGCATCTACATACATTTTACATTTATATAAAACAGAGCATATATACATATGTATGGACGATTGAAAATTAAACCTCTAACATCTGCAGCTTGTAAAATTCCTCGTATTTGCCCAGCGTGTAGATACATAAATTGCTAAACGTGGAAACAATTTAGAGATCCTTGACAAAATTCATTTCAATGTCAACCAGGTTACACGCGAAATCAGAAATCAAGGACCGTGGAATGGAAGGCATGGAAAATTTCCAATCCTCCTCAGCCAATAACATAATAGTTTGTACATACTGAGAGAATGTTCAAATAGTAAAATCCAGCCTGGATACAACATTAGGTTATGTTCTTCATAACCTCCAGCTGGAACAAATATTCATTCCCCATAACCGCAGTTGGAAAAAACAGCTGCCAAGTCCAAAGATCAAGGCTTACAATGACGCACGAATGAAGCTAACAAAGGAATACGGAAAGATAAATGGCGTTGTTTGCGTTTGAACATGAGCAAATATGCACATTTGATTGCTTTTAATACTGAAACAAAGGGAAAATTTAGGGGCACATTAGATTCAACGACCATATATGGCAACCAAATAAAATACATTATATTATTTTAGCTTATCGATTCAAATAAAAAGAGGAAACTTTGTCATTGCAGGTATTATTCTAAAATTGAAATTTATTCCGCTAACTTTTCTCGCTCAAGAATTGCTCCAGCCAAGATGGGAAACAAACTGGTCATGGTTTTCTTGGCATTGGCCGCATACGGAAACGTCCAAGTTGGTAGGTCAAATAAATTTCAACAAATTAAATAATAATTTTTAATAAATACTACGACTAATATTTTTATTAATTTTTTTAAAAATTTCTATAATTTAACGTATGCTAATACGGCTTAATTTCATTGATTCAATTTTATTTAAATTTTCCAGAGGGTCAGAACAGTTGCTGTGATGCGCTTATAGAAATCATAAGCCGTTGCAAGGACCCTAATATCTGCCAAGACATTCAGAATATTCTTACTTGCAACTGCGATTTTTCCGAGTGCCTGGAAAAAGTTAGGAAAATGGCTTGTGATTGTAAAACGATCTACACCTGTCCAGCCTGGTTATCCTTTTTTTCATTTGATTCGGACAGCTGCAACAAGAATCCAAACACTCCTTGTACAGCTGACCAGTGCACACAAATTGCAACGAGTTCCGCCTGCCAAGAAGTAGAATACTGCCTGTTTGCAAACAGCTATAATTGCAATCCTAAAAGTTGTCGGTTTTGCAATGCAACCATGTGCAACAATGTACTGAATATGTTCAGTACAAACGATTTTGACAGCAGATGTAAGATACTGCAAGGGAGTATGACCGAATGCGACGTGGCCACGTGCATAAGAAATGACAGCCGATCCTGCTACGATTGTCCAGCATATGATGTTTGCGTTGATGACTATTGTAAGGAATGCGGCATAGAAGAGTGTCTGAAAATATTTCAAGGCTCAACGACCTGCGATAGCCAGACTTGTCAGAGAATGAAGGACGTTGGTTGTAATCCAAAAAATTGCCCAATTTGCGCAGATGATTTAGGGTGTCGGGATTGTGTCGCCGCCGGTACGCCAACAGATGCTTGCCAACAAAAGTTCCAATGTGTATGTCCTCCATTAACATGCACAGTTGAAAGTTGCCGAGGGTGCACTTGCGGCTGACGTGCCGATTGATGCAACAGTTTGAGCACGGCTGGGTACTAAATGTATCTTGAAAAAAATTAGTATTCTAGAAATGTTTCGACTTCCTTAAATTAATTGTATTTTGGTCGATAATTTCTTATATTTCTTTCAAAAGTATTTAAACTTATTGTGCAATACTGGGATACTGTTATTATTATGTTTTATTTCACTATCTTTTTTGTCCGGCAGACATCTTTGGAAGGCTTTCATCTTTAAATTTTTTCTTCTACCATTCAAACACTAACATTTGTAGCTAATTATTTGACTATTCTATTTCCTTGTACTTCGTCTAATAAAATGTATTCGCTGAAATAAATTACAATCATTTTAATTGGTCATATTTACCCAAATTCTTTAAAAGCACATCGTCAATGCAAAATAGGCGGCTATCTCATTTGAGCCAAAAATGCAAGACAAGATATCTATGCACAATGAATTCAGTGCAGAATTAAATTTTTAGTAAATATTGCAATAAAATGTTTAAACGGATAGGGAATGCATTACAAATTTTAACTGAAAAAGGGAATAAATTGTAAATTTGCTGGAGTAATATCCCACATTACATTTCAAATGATTGTGGATATCTCGTTTTGCATCTAGGGGCGAATGGAGATTATATTGTCTTGCATCATCTCCATCGACGATGTGCTTTCATCTTATCATTATCATCTAAACAAATATTTTTTAACATCGCTGTCAGTAGGATGAATAAAAAACTCAAACATATTTTAATTTATTACAGCAGAGCAGATGATATGTTTAGGATGTAAATACACATTGGCAATACTAAATTTGATCGCAGTACCGATTTGCCTCTGAAAGTATAAAGTTTTCCTCTACAAATAAGTTTTTTTTTCGCATATGTACAAGGTTTAGATGCACATTACATTGGAAAAAATGTTCAAATACGTTTTATTTGTTGGGTTCACTTTGACGGTTGTCGTGTCTTTGGCAGAGACTAGCCCAGGTTTGTCCTATTTTTAAATTTTGTTTTCCAAGCTTGAATTTGATGAATTAATGAACAATTATTTGATTAAGGTAATAAATTAGCAGCGCTAATTTTGGTGAAAATTTATAAACGAAGAAAATACATTGTATTAACGAATAAACAAAATCAATCCAAAACAAAGTATATTAGTTGGGCATGAATCGTATTTACTTCTGAAAATAAATATCCTAATTTTATTTGCAACATTCTATGTTTCATTAAATTTCATTAGGATTGGATCCGGAAGAAACATTACTGGATTGTGGTAACAAGGAATGTCCTACACAAAATTGCCGATTTTGCAACGCAACGATTCAAAAACAATGCAAATTTACCCAGCCGTGCGTGGCTGAAATTAACAGCTTCTGCATTCGAGCTTTGTGTAAACCTACTTCTTGAGACTCAAAAAAGCGTGATGGGATCGACGACTTTCAATTTAGCGTTTACGTGCCTGTTTATCTCATTGCATTTGAAGGTCCATGAAATGAGAAATGCTTCCCCCAAAATTTTGATTTCCATTGAATGTTACTAAATGTTAGTGTAATGTTTATTTTGCTATGGCTATTGTTAAATTGTCAACCACAACAATCGTCGTTCACAGTATGTTTATTAAAATATATTTGGGTGTGATTTTAATTTTAAATATTCGTCTCGTAATAAAGTGTCGATTTATTTTGACCTCTCACACATATTTGTTTTTCTTGGATTTCCCATTAATTGTTTAGCTTCAGAATCCTGCTTCGATATTTATCGTAACCATTAGATAATATGTGTGTGAATTAGAGCTAACACGATTTAAAATAATAAAATCACAAGCTGCATCAAAGCTAAAATACATAAGAAGATTAGCATTTCTTATCATTACAACGTAAAATCGAACGCTAAAAAAATTTAAGTTTTCTGGCATTGGTGTAAATTACAAACTGATGCACTAGATATTACCGTCGATGGGAAGATCGATGGCAAAAGTGAGATATCTCCATGTGCGATTACGACTGCAAAGTGGGACATCCACTACAATTTTAACTGCAAGGCATGAGGGATAACTCAAATTTAATTTACAATTGCCTTGGAAATTGAAATTTTACATAAAAACTTCCTCCGTTTTCAGATTTTAATGCTAATGTTTAAAAGGCAAGGTATCCCTTCTTATGCATTGAATTGGTTGTAGAGGTCTCATTTTGCATTTAGATTTATACATATGTAGCCTACTTTGCATTCCTACCGACGATATATTAGGTACATTGAAATTTTTCCATGGAAAACCACAAACTAACGACGATCATTGCTCAAGGTTTAGAATGACGCACAAACAGCAGATGGCAACTCTGATGATTAAAGACATAAGCTGTTTAAAATGTTTAATCCTCTTTAGTTAAATATTTTATTGCTACAAGAATTATCGAAGTTTAACATTATCCGACAACTATTGTACGTGCAAACGTTTCTACAGCTTTAGCCGTTTAAACTAAATCCGCTCCGGCGCAAAATGGACAAAAGCCTTTTCCTGGTGTTTCTCGCTCTGGTCGCTCCAGCGTGGTGTGAAAGTAATTTTGTAATAATTATTGATATTTTATTTCTTTATTATTACATACTCTTAATCAATATAATTACATACATTGTGTTTGAATTTTAGTGTCGGCCGAATGTATAAAAATGTGTGAAATCATCCCGGAGAGGTTTAAATCCTATGGTTGCGATGCATGCCAATTTTGCGACCTGCTCGAAAAAATCGGAATGCAATGTCGAATATCGCAATGTCCGCAAGCATTTACCGCAGAAATATTGGCATGCGCAGAGAAGTGTGATGTAGTGGACTCACCTCTAAAATGTCACAAATGTAGCTGCCAGGGTTTAATTAACCAAAAAGAATCTTGCTCCCCGGACGATTGCACTAGGGTTACCAGTACATCTTTTATATGCGAAAAGGAAAATTGTAATCAATTGCCCAAATGCAATATTTCCCCATGCTATTCTTGCACTGCAGAAACGTGCAAGGAGTTAAGCGATTTAAATAACGACTGCGCACCACTACAGTGTAACCAGATATTTAGCAATTACAATTATATCTGCGATTACCAAACCTGCCAATTAATGACCGAGAAAGTACGGTGTAATCCACGGAATTGCGCACAATTTTCGAGCAAAGTTGCAGAGCAATGCGATGAAAAGACGTGCGATTGCCGCTCTAGCATAACGGACCAATGTACGGCTAGAGATTGTCGTTCCAAGGCTTCTGAGTTGTTCGCCTTAATGGGTTGTCAGTGTAAATGCACTCTAGAAGATTGCTTAAAGAAGACCCGCCCGGGTTTGCAGTGCACTCTAGATATGTGCAAACTTTAAATGTTGAAATTGAAATACATGAAAGATTTACGAATAAATTACTCGAAAACAAAATCAAGCATCACAAATTCAATTTTATTCCATTAACATTGTTAATTCATGAAAAACTTAAATTTTCCGGGTAAATTTCCCATGTTTATCATTCGAGCCCCAATGTGTGGGTGGGAAAGTTTGAATAAATCAAAACGTCAAGCCAGTGGTGGACATGGTGTGGGGCAAGTGGGGCACCACGTTGGAGGGACGCATCTACAACCGCCGGGTTGACATGGGCATGGGGGTACAGATTTTCGTGGACAACTGCAATCGCAGGGTGGATACTCACAGGTTCCTGTATTTCCACAACTTTTAGCTGGAAACGAGAAAAGTATTTACCATATAACTAATCAAAAATACATATTAAGTCGTATAAACATTTATTATTACAATAAAAAATAGTAGGGAAATGAATAATTTAATTAGCGAAATCTAATTTCTGCTCAAGCAAAAACATGTTACGTATGGTTATTAGACTTACGCACGGATGTGGCGCTTGTTATAATTACCAAAGCCGCGAGAATTGAGATTGTTGCCAAAAATTGTGTGTGTTTAAACATGTTCGTCAAATTACTGACCCAAACCAAAGTATTTGCAAAAAAAGTAAAAATTACTGGACGTTTAGGAAATACAAGAAGGAGCTGGTTCAAGAGGAATCAAATTGAAATCCTTAGTTTCATATTGTATTACAATTTATTAGGAATAAGTTCATGAATTTTGTATCAGAACATAGGTAGTATGCACTTGTTAAATTGTATAAATTGAACTCTTCATTCTGCACCTGTTGGAAATTAAATACAAATATTGCCAGAACCATCTGTTTAACCCATCAGCAGCTCTTTATGTTCGTCATTCCAAATCCTGAGTAGAGAAATTTATTGATTTACAGGTGCACAGAGGTTGAAAAAAAAGCAAACTAATGGATAAAAGAGAGTATAAAATACACCTTTAAATATTTACTATTTAAAAATAAATAATTTTAAATAAAATCCCACCCTTGTAAAACTGCTTTAATTTTATCGTTTACGATTAGCAAGGCTAGCGATAATTTACTTAATAATTTTTTTCAAGTATAGTTGTATTTTGTTCATGTATTTTCTTATTTTAGTCATCATATGTAAATCAACGTAAATCACTTAAATCATATGTAAAATATAGAATTGAAAACATTTAACTGAATACTTTGTTTTGAGCTTTTGGACAATTCCAGTATATTATTTCCAGAATGAAAGCCATTATTTACAACCTGATATTCGCTAGCTTGGCACTTGCTGCATTTGCCAGCACTTCACCGGGTAATCCAAAATAATTTGCTAATTTGAAATAAAAACAAAATGTAAATATTTTTGAAAACTTATTTTCTCTACTTCTCAGCTTTTCTAAAACAATATCTTCGTAATTTCAATTTCAGACATAAACGAAGATTGTACTTGCTGTGATGGCAAACCGTTATGGCAAGTTTGCTATCAAAATGTTGTACCTGATAAGTGCGAAATCATTTGCTGTTATTTCTACTTTTGGCCTTACCAATATTATCCGGGGTGTTTCTCAGATTTTGAACAGGACAATAAAACTACGTGTGACTGATGAAAAATAGAAAACTAAGGCAAAAAGCAGCACTTATTTTAAAATGAAGTGGATTCTTTTCAGTTTGCACGTGAATATAATAAATAAAACTATTAATTTATAAATTTAAATGGTTACGTGAATTGTAATATAATTAATTAATTAATTAATTAGTAATAAAGTAAATAAAATTATTTCAACAATTTACAATAAAAGGGTTTTGTTTTTAAATGATTCAAATGCTCAGCAATGGTTTTAAATTGTTCATCTTAACTGATTCCTAATTAAGTTTACGATCATTCTTGGTTTTCCTATTCGTTGTGTATTATTTAAACATGCCAACGCAGGCAAAAATTCTCAATGCATTCTTGAAAAAAAAAATTCATTTTAACATTTTCAAAATTATCTACATATTCCCTTAACTGTACTTTCAATTGACTTTGTCACTGCAATTTGAAATATAAATTATAAAGTATATGATTAAATTACATGGAAGAAACTTTCAGCGTACATAAAAAATAAAGATTATTTTATTTTATTGCCGGTTTTGTTTCGTTAAATTTTGTTTTTAATTTGTGTATTTCCAACATTTATGATGTTGAACACGCCCGAGTGGGACAATTTGGTAAAAACAAATTTTCACAGAAGTTCACATGGTTTTGGACAATTGCATGTTGGGCGGACGCAAGTACATTCACCAGTAGTACAAGGGCATTCGGGTACCTTTTTTGGTGGGCAACTGCAGTCGCAGGGTGGATAGACACAGCTTCCTTCAATTGGGCATTTTTATGCTGGATACGGGACAAGTATTTATTGAATAACTGATTAAAAAACATATATTACCTATACAGCACAATTAGTTTTAAATTTAAAAAAATGTCCATTATCGTGAGAAACTTGTATAATTTAGGTTAATCTAATTTTTCCTGAACTCTATTGACTTACGCACGGATGTTGAGATCGTTGCAATTACCAAAGCCGCAAGAATTGAGATGGTCACCAGTTTAAACATGTTTGAAAATATCACCGGACGAAAACAAAATAATAGTAGAATCGCAGGAATTACTGGACGTGTTGTAGATGGACGAAGCTTTTTACAGTGGAGTATAATCGGAATCCTTAATTTCTTCTGGTATTACAAATTACATACATACTCAGAATACATAAATTAATACTACGTTGTATGTAAGAAGGAAGATATATTTGGTTTATGCTATAAATTCAACTTCTGCACCTGTTAGAAACTAAATAAAATTATTACCAGAACCATCTGTTTAACCCGCCAGCAGCTCTCCTTGTGCGTCATTCAAAATACACTGAACTCTCGCTATAAGAGAACGCATTAAATGACCAAAATCGGCCTCTTATAAAGAAATTCTCTTATAGAGAAAGCTACTATGTATGATATTTGGGCCAAAGGATCTCTTCCAGAGAAAGTTCTCTTATATGGAGATCTCTTATAGCGAGAGTACACCTTATACACACTCAAATTAAACCGAAATTGTATTATTTAAATAAGAAATAAAATTATTTTTTAAATTTATTTATTAAATTAAAATTATGAGTTATATTTCAAATATTTTGTTTTACATTTGTGACAAATTCAAATCTGTTGTCTTAAATTTTATATCTTTTTCATGAAAAATGAAATGATTGCTTACTTTTTTTCAAGGGAATGTTGTTGATGAAATAGAATTAAAATTTTTTCAATAAAAATCAATTTTTAGAATTATTTAGCATGAGCTTACTTGTATAGTAGGAAAGATCATTCAAGTGTTTGATCATTGATTCATACCGGGTTAAAACATTTTGCCCTCAACCCATATACACTTATTGCAATTGCTTTCGAAGTGGAAGAATCCATTGTTGTGTCCATAATTTTTTTTAAATTCTAAAAGCGTTGGCCTATATGATAAATCAAGTTGATTTCACTAAAACGTTTTGGACGCAAAAAGCGAGAAAATGTGGCCTTTAGCAACGTTCCCAATTATTTACAATACTACTTCGAATAAATAATGGGATAATTCCACATCTTCCCAGAGTGGTTGGAAAATACAATAAATCATTCGTCAATTTGCTTTTACGTCTTACTTTTTCAATCGTCAGTCCTGCTTTTGTATTAGGTAATCATATTCGCTCCCTACCCTTCCCTCGTGCAATATACAAACTCTACATATAAATGAAATGGAGAAATTTATTGTCATCTATTTCTTTGCCATTTTTACAGTTTTGGTGATTTCGACAACATACGGCAACCCTGCAGCAAAGCGTAGGTTGACTTGAATTTTGAAAATTTTTTCAATTCAATAACACAAATTAAACATTATTTCTGGAATTTTATTTCAATTAAGGACAAAAAATTTTTTGCTAAAAACATTTTAGCAAGTCAACGATTGTTGCGTGTATGTACTTTGTGAATTTATTCCGCTCGAAAAAATCTAATATGTTTCACTCTGTTTACAGCCTCGTGCCCTTCCCAGTGCCTGCCACCAGTTCCATGCAAATGCTGCCCCAGTCCACCACCTCCAAAGTGTGACACGTGTCTGGGAAAATGCATGGAAACTTGTCTTAGGGCACAATGTTTATGTACAGACAGTTGCCCTGGAGATATCTAGAAGGTTTTATACATATTGTGAATTTGAAATAAAGTCGATTTCATTAACTGGTGTATAATTAAATGTATTACACATTACACTTTGCAATTATACACCTGAAAAATGTATAAATTCAGTTAAATATTTGTAATAAATTCACAAATTTTTTGTTCCAAAATAAAAATTCCATAATTTATTCTATATTTCAAAAGAAATTGCGTACTGTTTATGCTAAATTACTATAGATTAGATATTCTGCTATTTAAACCACACGAGGAAATATAATACATAGTTGTTCATGTATGTATAATCATTTTTAGTGTTAGAAATTGGAGCTTATTCTAAACATTTTGTAATTTGTTAAGGGCAATTTAGCTTTTTATTAATAATTTTATTAAGACTCAATAAGTCGTCGGGGTGATGCAAAGTTGACTCTCTTCATGTGAATCTAAAACCAGGATGATATATCCACCGTCAGTTCAGTACAAAAATGGAATATCCTGTTTAAATTGTATTAAAAACTGAAAATGTGGGGAACTGGTATTCAAAATTTAAACTGCAAGGCAAATGTAAATTTTAGCGGAGTTTTCCCATGCCCCATGCTAGGCACCTATGACAATGGTAGATGTCCCACTTTGCTGCTAGAGACGCACACGGAGATAGCCCACATTGCATCTCCACAGACGGCCAAGTTTTACCTCGTTGATCTGCTGGTTTTCCAGGAATTAGCGTCATAGTGGGAAGCACACAGGTGTGGATGATGGCAAATTAATCTCAAATATCAATTTGCCTTTGTTTTATATTTTTAAAGCTTGGATTGACGCAGGCAAAGCTTGCACAGATGATGACAATTAATAACCGACTCAATGTTTGAAATGAGAGCTATATTCGAGAAATTCGTGATCATTGGCAACTGCTCATATTTTGTATGCACGTATATCTGTAAATGCGAATATCGTCTGTAGAGTTTCAAAGTTGGCTATCTTCATGTGCGTCTCTAGCTACAAAAAGGGACCCAACGCCAGAATCCCAACACTCTTCTGCTTCTAAAAAATTCGTCCAAAATTCCAAATTCTACAGCATGTTTTAGTTTTACATGAAATTCCATAAATTGTAAAAATCAGATCAAGTTAACTTTGATCATGTCATTCTACGTTTGCGCTGATGATGGTAACAAGTTGTTAACCGAAAGCTCCGCTAATAAAAAATACTTTGAATAATACATCCACGTAACCGTATAAATGAATTTATTATAAAAATACATTATTGATTATATACATATTTTAAATATTATAGATCCTATTTGGATTGGAAAAATAGTCGATATTATGGATGCGAAAGAACTGGATTTGTTCTACGACAAATTATTTTGTCAATGCCGTTTTTAGGAATTCTACGGTAAATTTATTTGTTTTTCCTTATTTTGCTCTTCTCAAAATAATCTGTTGATTGTCGGTTTTACAAATTTAGGCTATTATTATCATTTGAAAAATATTGTGGTTTTAAAGCTAATTTTCAAACTTTGAACACAGGGATTTAGCAATTCTGGTGCATGGATTCCCCTAAACATTTCCACCAACGAAAGAAAAGGTCACTAACTTCTGGACTTTGACGGAAATCGAGAAATACGATGCAAATTGTTTCCGATTAGCAATGACGATTTTCATCGGGGCAGCGCATTTTACTCTGCATGCTTGCATTGGGGTTTATGCATTCTTCATCAGTCCGTCGCTCTTCTCGGATTTTCAAAACTCCATGCAAGATTATTGGTTCCTCGTGTTCTTTTGCGGCGCCGTCGGATCTTCACTCGCTTGTTGTTTGTCTTCAGCTGCAGAAATACTCTGCTACAGATACATTAACCAGCGGATCAAAAATACAATGAAATTTTACTGCAATTCATATAAAAACCATTCGTTAGAAGACTATGCGTTTACCTTATTCTCTGTAATTATGTACGCTTCAGATTGGTGTTCGGACTGGTATTTGTGCATTAATTTTGCAATTGCCGGGAATTCAGACTACTTCATGGCCACATTTGCAATTTTACTGTTGTCGATTTTTACTAACTTTGGGCTCAGCGTCTGGGTGTAAGTAGAAAAACAATTTGTTCTGAATTTTTATGGCTCAATGAATTTCTATGTCGGTTCTTTTATCCTGAAATCAACGATTTTAAACTTTGTGTATTAAGGCACCGTTTCGAAAATCAAACCAATACACGCCGCAACCTTTTAACAACTAACATCAAGAATATAAATAATATTAAAGGGTCTCAATGGTGTTTGTCATTTTTTCAATTGGATACCATTGTGAGGTCAGCCATTTTTAATGTTAATGAAGCAATAAGTCGTAATTATTATTTTATTGTTTTATACTATGTTGGCTTACGAAATTTACGAGCTTACAAGTTTTGAACCATTCGGCTGAAATCGGAATGTGGTACTACGACTTCAAGCCCAATGACAAATCTTCGTGGATGAATTTTAATGATGCCTACCGAACCAAAAGAAAAGTCAAATTCTTTAGACTAAGTGAGCGCTTTGTGGAAACAGCTTTGCAACTTCTGGTACAAATGCATATTTTGCATAATATCATTAATAATGTGCCCGAAGATGGACAAATTAATGGCAGCGGGATGGGCATTCAATCAATGTGTAAGTCACTGTATGTATAATATGTGTACAACTTATAAGTAATAATAACATAATAATTTTTACAACTTTGGGTATTAAACACAATTCTGGAATTTATTTAAACTTACAGATTTTTCAATTACATTATCATTTCTTAGCTTCACGTGGTCTCTGACGGAATTTAATAGTTGTAATGTCTTAGGAATAAATATTTTCAACCACCTAAAACCTTGTGAAGCAAAACTAAATACTCATTTGAAAAGAATTCATTTAATCCTGCAGTTTCTTTCCAACGTATGTTTTACAGGTAAAATTTACTTTACAAAGGCATACATATATTGAAAGAATGCATCTTGATTTTAAATCTTATAAAAACTATTAGCTGTTTGCATCTTGTTTATTACATTTGTTTTACTAATATTTGCAATTGTGTATCTCTTTATTCCAGTATTTCGTTTCATCACACTTGTAACGTGGCTGGTATATTTACCTTACTGGTGTATTGCTCTATTGGGTTCCCACGTAGGAATATTATGGTGCGTCGAAAAATTACAACACCGGACATCAAAAGTCAAAAGAACGACGTTTAACAATGATTTCATCATTGAATTGCTTCAAATGTGGATTTCTTTATTTGCATTTGTCAACGCCCTGCACCCAAAATATGAAGCCCCACATCGATGGGTATCTAGAGGCTTTGATATAATTCCGCGTAAAGTTTTCCTTTACATTCTCTTTTTATTGGAATACATTACGATTATGATAATAGTCGTGGATTATTTCAACGCCGACAGCCAAGTGACATCAATCATTTTTAATTTGAACTCCTGGCACGTATTTGTAACTGGTTTAATAATCTGGGCCGTAGGAGTAACAATAATGCTGATAGCTCAAACATTTCCAAGTGAATATGTTTTACCTGCAAAACAGTTAGACGAGAGAACTGTTTTTGGGTTATCTAAACTGTCTTTGTATTCTAGGGACTAAATCTTGGTCCGATGATAAATTTAGAAAATTATAGTGAAACCAATTTTTATAAAAAAGTGATTTAACATTTTTTAACTCGCTGATGCTGATAGTATTGCAAAGTCATCGTAGTTTACAAAGCTCAGGTAGACAATTCTTTGTTTAATTCATGCATGCTACATTTTAAGGTATTTGTTCAACACAAAGGTTTTGCAATTAAAATATGTTACAAATTCTGCAAGCTTGTTTTGAGAAATTTTTTATATTTATCAGAAAGAAATTCGTTTTCAAATAACATTTGTAGTTATGAGCTATAAAAAGTAATTAAAACAGCCACGAAACGCAAAACATATTTAACAACTTTTATCAATTCATGATTGCATCTTGTTTTACTACACATTAATTATATCGGAATTCGTTAATTCATTACAACCTTTCGTATAATCAAACTGGAATGCAGCGGTAAACGATAGCTATTAAATAGAATTGTTACCATAAGCATAATACAAGAACGTATATCCAAGTCATTCTTGATAATAGTGAGTATGACTAATAAATGCTACTTCTTTTGTAAATGGGAGCACGTACATCAACAATGGTAAAAAGAATGCGTAAAGTATTTGCATTAGAACGTCTTGTGCACCAGTTCTATAAGTGGGAAAGACCTACTATGCACAACCTTATAAATGTATGGAATTAGTTCCTACCTACGCTCCGTGATCTTAAAAATATGATTCTTCACAACTTTCATCTGATTAAATGGTTAATGATGTTGAGAAAATGGATTGAATGAATAATATATTACGATAGATATTTTCCGTTATTGGAAATCATAGATTCATTTCTATGCATAACTTGACAATTAAAACTAACTACATAAAAACAAACCCACAAAACTGGATGGCATTAAAATATCACAAACCATTGTTATAGTCCATGACACGCAGTTGTGGTTATCGCACCTTGTAGTAAAATTACAACTGTTACGGATTACTATGGATGAGGATTTCTTCCTTCAGTGTAGGAGCACAAAATAATGATAAATCCAGGAATTATGGACAAAATTATGACTTTTACTAAAATAATGTCTACTATTTATGAAGAATTATGACTGTTAGCCAAAAATAGAATAAGTACACAATGACTTCCAAAATAAATGAGAATTTCTCAACAGAGAAGAGAAGACTTTTTAATTCTGTACTATAACAAAATGGAAACTTTTTATTTCTGGAAAATTCCTAAATATGATAAATACACAACTACCTTCCCTTTTCATTTTCCATGAACAAGTTTCTATTTTGCGCGCAATTGGTGGTAAATGTCGCATTATACATTTCATGAACATAGCCCACTCTGTCTCTAATGCAAATATGCAATGTTTCTTACGACAAAATATGAATACACTTTGTAAACAGGTCTAAACCGTGTATAAATGGAGCGTTTTTTGTTCCTTGTGTCACTGGCTGCCGGTTACGGACCCTTGATTTTCTATAATAATAAATATATTAACGTCTAAATTATACAATTATGGTATAATCTGTTGTTTTGATTTGTGTGTAATATTTTATTCCTAGCTACAATGTAAAACCCCAAAATACTGTAAGCAGAAGCATGTCAGCTTGTGCAACCGCAAAAAGCAAAGTTCATGGTGGTCCAACTGGCTTTGTGGGAAAATCAATTTTGATTGTCGACTGAGTTTAGTTGAAAAAATGTTTGCAACCCGGCGGTTACATAAAATGCAATAATCTGTTCACGTTATACTCGGACATCAACAATTGCAATCTCCGAAACACATGGCAATATTAAGTGACAATATGTGGTAATCTATGATGGACTATTTGCATACAAACTATATAAAGGACTCTAAAAATGTACTAAAGCAGTTGTTATTTTTGCCAAGGATTTTACGTATGAAGGGTAATGTTTTGTTCAACATTTGCATTATGTATTGTTATCAAGTACACAATGTGCTTTGAACAATGCAATTACGTGATTTTTTACAATAACAGTCAGTATTCTTCCATTAACCAAGAAACGTCAATGCTTACAAAATGCCAGGATTTACACCCGTTGTCAAATGGGTATATTCACTATTACTGTTTTTGTTGTTGCAATGTGTCCAAACATTTTTTCAAATACCGATTGCACATACAATTGCCTACCTTTTATTGGGTTAGAGATGCTGCTGGCCGTAATTAGCAAAAACGTAATAAATGTATTAAAACAATTCAAACACTCAGTGTGTTATCGTCATTGCATATCGCCCTAATTATTATTGGGATTCTAATCAAGAAAGTCTTGTAAGAAAGTTTTGTATATATAAATTCTACTAATATCGTCAACTACTGCGGATGAAGTGTAGCTGCTCTTAAGTTGTGATTAAAATTTAAAAAGTCGAACATATGTTTACTTTTGTAACACACTTTATCATGTTGAAATCTTCTCTCTCATTCAGTACGTGCACGGGTTATATAGGTTTGTATAAATGCAATAAATGCCTCTCTTCTGCATTGAATTTATGATTTATTTATTTAATTGCATTTTAGTCCTACCGTTACTAGTATTCTTTGCATCTCAGCCACCATATGACCGTATCTTTAACTAATGAAAATATGTAAAATTAAAACTCCTGTGTAAAGATCAGGTCGCCAAAACTTAAAACTTTAAAATCTGAACATACAATAAAAAATCCAGTTTTCCCCTAAGAAACTAAGATTGTTTTAGACGTGAGATTTTTAATACTATTCAATCAAAGGTTCAGGACATTTTTACCTCAAAAAAGTTTTGAATTATTTCTAGTATGTAGTTTATTTCGAGGAGTTATTCAGATCTGATTTTAAAAATTGATTAAAACCCGGTCTGTCAAAACGCCCAAAAATTTAATTGGGCTTAACCTGCTAGTTTCAATACAAATAACTAATTATGTTCATCGGGCTATTAATTATTTGTATTAAATGATGCTTGAACATTTATACAATGTCATATTCTATATCATTTATATGTAAAACCCGAAGCGCAAATTTTAATATCAATCTTGAAAATAATTTATTTTATTATACTAATTATTATATACATTTATTATTTATATACATACATATATATTCATTTTAAAATTATAATATTATTATAGATTATTAAACGCGGTGTGCACGGCGTGTTTCGCGTGTCCACGCTGGAGTAACAAGTATCGGGTTTTCCATTCGAGACATCTCTAAATTTTTAATCTTTCATATTTACCCATCAACTGCTCTGGCTTTTAACTCCGGAAAACAATGTTTATACATAGTTAGGATTTCTTACGAAGGAAAGGGTGGCGTCGATATTTTTCAGCAGTCATTTTTAATGGATTTGTGGATAAGGTGACTGGCAAGGAAAATAATTCAATACTTTACCCGGATGTGGTATGTTGTGACTAAAGTTTTACAATTTATGACTATTTACCGTATTTTGCTCACATTTACAGAGATTTTGCCTCTTCCTCATTGTGTACTCGTCATTTAAATGTAAAGGGAAATTAGGCGGAAGGATCAAACCGAACGCTTTTCTTGGCATACGTAAAAGAACCCTGACGATTACTTTTGCTTCCTTGTTACTGGAACTTGCCGTGGGCAAAGAGCAAAAGGAGTAGCGTTATTACATTTGTCGTTTAAGATTTATTAATACATATATCAAATAATAATAAGCCATATTTTATCAAAAAAACTTTTGCAATTCAAAAATGACTTTGCAATTTTCCTTGATTACGACGTTGCTAATAATCATCCCCGCTTCTCAAGGAGCTGTGGTGAATAAAGTAGAATCCGAAGTTAAAATTGAAGCCAATAAAGGCATTCAATCTGGAAATAATTCTGCATTAGGAATTCCTCCAACAATTACTACAGCCAGCGTGGAAGAGAATCCAAATCTTTTCGAAGGAGATATAATTTTGCCACCGGAAGAAGAAAAAGCTATTCATGCTGGTGAAGCTGCTGGAGGAATTATAGGAGCGCATTATAGATGGCCAAATGGAGTTATTCCATATGAATTTTCTAGTCAATTCAGTAAGTCAAAGTCAAAAGAGTTGAATTAAAATTTTTAAATTTAGGTCATACTAAATAAAGTATAAATATTTAGAATTTCTTTTGCAATGAATAATAAAATATGTCATATATCACTAAAAGAGAAATGTTTTTTTTCAAAGCTCCACCGGAAAGACGTGTTGTTGAAGGTGCCATGCGGGAAATCACGGAAAAAACTACCTGCATTTCCTTCAAGCCCAAAACCAATGAACGAAATTGGATTGTTATTCAACCAGGCGGCGGGTGCTCGTCACATATTGGGATGATTAATCGCGGACCACAAGTAATATTTTTTATATTTTATTAATATAATTTTATTGTTTAGCCTAATTTTAAAATTAAATGCAAAATAATATTTGTATATTTTTGTATTTCAAAAAGTAGCCTGAATTTACTAAATAAAAATGTTTTGATTTCCCATAGCCTGTAACATTAAGTCGTCCAGACTGCGTAAATCATGGAAATTCTCTTCACGAACTTGTCCACGCTATCGGATTCTACCACGAACAGTCAAGGATTGATAGGGATGATTTCGTTACTGTAAATATGAAGGATGTCCAGCCTGGTGAGCTCATTTTGTTTTTTTGGGGGAGAAGGGGGGTTAAATTTTTTTGTTATTATTAACATTGAAAAGCTTTATATGAAATTAAAATAATATTTTCAAAAAATTTCTATGCATTTTCTAATTTCTTTGTAGTTGCGAGAGACAACTTCCTCAAATACACTTCAAGGGAAGCTCACGATTTTGGGATTCCGTATGATTATGACAGTGTCATGCATTACCCGGACACTGCGTTTCGAACTTCGGAAGCTGCTCGTCAGGGACTTAAGACAATTATACCAAAGGTATTAGTAAGCTATGTAGCTCCATTAATATTTATTTTTAGTTATTATTTTGTACTTATTTTTTTTAAACTTGTTTGGAAAAAGTTTTTATTAAAATTTAATTGTTCTTTCAAATAATATTTTTTATCAAAATTTTATTTGTTAATATTTAAACAATTTCTTATAATTTTTGTCATCAATATTTCGTATTTTATCATTCATTCATAATATTTTGTATTTAATTTCTGAAAAGATTTTTGTATGTATTTCTTAAATAATTGTTTAACTTTTTAAAATTGTATTTCCTATATATTTTTTAATTTTTATTTTCTAAACATTTGTTAGTTTTTATTTTCCAAATATTTTTTAGTCTATATTTTCTAAATATTTGTCAATTTTTGTAAATTATGAATATCCGCAGAAACCCGGAACAACCATTGGCCAGCGGAAGTATCTGAGTAAATTGGACACCCTAAAGATCGTGAGGATGTATTGCCCGGAACGAGAGTCTCGCGTCCGCAATGAGGAAAAAGCTGGGAAAAAACCGCAAACAACCACGGAAAGTAATATAATTCAGATAAGCTCTCGATTTGGAAAAGGAAAAGGCTTTTCGAAAACGGTGCCAACTTGGAATCCCCGCCTGTACAAGGAACTCTACTATAGAAACAAAAATCATCGTTGGAATAATATATTTGACTATGATCATGACCATGATCACGACAATTATTTATTCTAAAGAATACAAATTCATTTTCCTTTCCATTTATTGGAATTGGAAGCCTTTGTAATTATTTCGTAAATTTAAATATTTACTATACACTTTACCGCGTCTTTACCCAATGTACAAGTAAATTACTTTTAATTTTCATAATCTCGATTTATTTTAATCCTAAATGACTCATTTATAATTTTTCTTA
The DNA here is from genome assembly GCA_034696945.1 of Lipothrix lubbocki. NCBI lineage: Eukaryota > Metazoa > Arthropoda > Collembola > Symphypleona > Sminthuridae > Lipothrix > Lipothrix lubbocki. Next base: position 28,644 of record JAQGAK010001198.1, read on the forward strand.
TCCTTTATTGTATTTATGCTTGCGGAAAATTAACTGTGAGTGAGCATGAATAAGCATAGAAATGAAATGAATGAGGAATGAGACGGTCAGCTCCATGGAATAGTTACACATAACAGTTAGCATGTAAAAGTTAAGGAAAACCTTGAACGCCTGCTCTGTTCACGTTGCCTTTTACGTCTAAATGGGCTTATCAATGTTAATTATATATGTACATGCATGTTAAAACAAGTTGTGGATTCCAGTTTCCAGTTCATCCTCTGCTATTGTGCATATATGCACATACATAATAAAAAGTCTTACTCTTCTCGTCAGTGTGCGAAAATTTAGATTGACGCATATAAAAGAAACTTGACTGACTTAATAATTTTTTGTGTATATAACAAATGCAGTTATGTACATATATGGAACAACTAACCCCATGGAATTGCTGAACGACATGAGGATTACTCATATTGCCAGTTGTCGACGACGGTACAAAAGTTACATTGTCATAAAGTACAAGTGTAGAATTTTCTAAATTGACAACAAAGCTTCTTATTTTCTATATTTCTATTATCGTGGATTTCAATTTCTTAAAATTTCATTAGCTTAAAAATGGAACTTTAATAGAAATCTTTGTTTAAATTAAATAACAAAATACATTACTGTTTTAACATGTGTAATCCCTATGTAGGAATTTATACAAAATTTATGAATTAGGGAATTTTTGAAATATGTATTTCCCTTTAAATTACATATACATACTGCTGTGACCTCAAACAAAAAACATATGAAAAGCGATATGTCAATCAAAGGCACAACAGTTAACAACATAAATGGAGTTCAGCATGGAAAGTATGGACAGCCTCATCGTCAGCGGTGCTCCAGAAGCTCAGCCACTGCAGCCAAACCTGGATGTAAGGAAAAAATTGTTAAATATTTTTCTATCAATCTCCTTTAACACAATTTAAATCCATATAAAATTTGTAAAATAAAATCGCATGTCAATGATTTTAAGGCACAACCTGAGACAAGCGATAAGGATGCGGAGGAAGAAAATCGTCCCTGTGATGAAGAAAAATATTACGAAATTCCAGTACATACACGGATGATTTTAAAAATCTAAAGATAATATTTTTATATATTTACAGACACAGCTGAAGCAAAACGCTTTGAATTTATTTATTATTTGCTAAATATAAATATAATTACTACCACTATAATTGATTGTTTGTAAAAATTCAATTTTCGCCGGGTAAAAGTGACACAATACGATTTATATTGTAATAGGGTTACCGAATTTTCCCAGAAAAAATCACCGGGCGAACATTTTCAACAGTCAAAAGATCCATAGATGAAATTGAGCGCAGGCGCAAACTGAATGAACACATCCTCTCTGAACTGGTAATAAAGTATGATGTATTAACAGGTTTTTCCATCATGACTTCTCTTTTTTGTCAATATACATATAATAATTATTTTAATTTATTAATTTTAACTACAGGAGCTCCTCAGGAATACAAACACACCTATGCTTGGAATTCCCGTAGAGAGCTACCAGGACATTACAGAATATGAAGTGGACTTTATTTTAGAAAAACTGTTTGGTCTACTTCAGATTCCATTTTCCACGGTAATTCCTATATAATTTATTGCATTCATGGTAAAAACTGGGGATTTTAATTTGTATATAATTATTATTGCTTAATAATGGCGAATTTTTAAAAACAAAATTATTATTCATGACACTTACAATTAGCTTAAAGTTTTAATGATTACTTAATTACCAAAAATACATTGAATTTGTTTGATTTTTGTAACTGATTTCGTGTTTTCCATTATAAAATTAATAATATTTTCTCTCTTTTGCATTATTAAAATAATTAAATTAAAAATCATTGTTGGTAATTATCAGAAACGGGCTCAAATTCTAGCATCAGGATTGATGCAACAGCCAAGCATCTCCACGTGGACGGACAGAGAAATCGTGCGCTACGTCTTCCGCCAAAAAATCCATACTTTTAGTAATACGGAAAGAAGGATTTACAGATTATGGAGTTGCCTGGGAATGTTCAGCTATTGCCTTCATTTTGCCTTGGCAATTGCTCTTTCTTTAAAATATTTCCAGCAGGATTTTAATGCGGTTGGAAAGTACACGTTGGCGTTTCTTCCCATTTCTACCATTCTTCCATCCATTCTTAGCATTCAATTGTAAGTGTCTCAACAGTTAACGCTGTTTGTTTGAGTTAATTAAATTAAAACCACTATATTAGCATGAAACTTTAATAATTATTTGCTATTCTTCATGAATAAAATTGTTATTTTGTCAATTAACCACGTTATTTAAACAAAATTGAAAATTATTATTAAATAATTTAAATTTTGAATATTTCAGATCATATTTGGATTCGAGGAATGGACGATATTTCGGATACGAAGGGGTTGGATTTGTTCTACGACAAATAATTTTGTCATTGCCATTAGTAGGAATTCTTTTGCGGTAAATTTATTTGTTTTTCCTTATTTTTTTAATAATTTGTTAAAATATACAACTTTGAGGTTGAAAGCCTAATTTGTACAAACTTTGATAAAACAGGGATTTAGCAATTCTGGTGCATGGATTCCCCAAAACATTTCCACCAACGAAAGAAAAGCTCACTAACTTCTGGACTTTGACGGAAATTGAGAAATACGATGCAAATTGTTTCCGATTAGCCATGACAATTTTCATCGGAGCAGCGCATTTTGCTCTGCATGCTTGCATTGGTGTATACGCGTTCTTCATCAGTCCGTCCCTCTTGTCGGATTTGCAAAACTCCATGCAAGATTACTGGTTTTTTGCGTTCTTCTGGGGCGCCGTCGGATCTTCCCTCGCTTGCTGTTTCTTTCCCGCTGCAGAAATACTTTACTACAGATACGTTGATAAGCGGATCAGAAAAACAATGAAATTTCACTATAATTCCTACAAAAACCATTCGTTAGAAGACTACGCGTTCACGTTATTTTCTAATGTTATGTACGCTGCAGATTGGTATTCGGACTGGTATTTATGCATTAGTTTTGCAATTGCGGGATATTTAAACTACTTTGTGGTAACATTCGCCATTTTATTGCTGTCGATTTTTACAAACTTTGGGCTCAGCATTTGGCTGTGAGTTTGAAACTGTCTTCCAACTTTTAATTATTTTTGTACTATGTCGCTCTGGTAAAATTTCAATTAATTTGTGGCTTTTACAATATTTGTCATTATAGACACCGCCTCGAACTTCAAACTGTCATACGTCGCGGCGTTTCATCTGCGGAACTCGATAAAATAAAAAATGCAAGAACGTTCCAGTGGTGTTCGTCATTCCTTCAATTGGATACCATTGTGAGGTATAAGTAATTTGATGCCATTTCAATTTTAAGCATTTGCATCTGGTATGAATTTAAATACGTTTTAAAATCAAAATTGCAACATTACTTTTAATTGCATTGTGCATATGTAGGAGTTTGAAAACTTTGAATCACTCGGCTGAGATTGGAATGAGGTATTATGATTTCAAACCAAATGACAAATCTTCATGGATGGACTTTAATGACGCCTACCGGAGCAAAAGGAAAGTCAAGTTTCTTCGATTAATTGAGCGTTTCGTGGAAGCGGTTTTACAACTCCTGGTACAAATGCACATTTTGCATAGTATTATTAACGGTGTGCCCGAAGATGGAGGAATTAATTTAAGCGGGAAAGGTGTTGAAGCCATGTGTAAGTTTATCATAATCTTTATTAATAAATTTTTTTAAAATAAATTGTTGTAAATTAATACTTTTTAATTACATTTTTGTAAATTAATATTTTTAATTAAAATTTTGCTAATAGTTATTTTTTAATAATTACATATTCTTTAATTAAATTTAACAGATTTTTCAATTACATTATCCTGCATTACGTTCACGTGGTCTTTGACGGAATTTAATAGTCGAGGTGTCTTAGGAATAAATGTTTTTAACCATCTGAAGCCTTATGAAGAAAAAATAAATGACCATTTGAAAAGACTCCAATTTGCACTGCAGTTTCTTTCCAACCTATGTTTCACAGGTATAATTCACTTTATATGTATATGCTAATAATTATTACGTACAAAATCGTTCCTATTTATATAATAAAAAAAATCCTAAACATCCTATTTTATATTTAAAAGGTGATACCAATTTTTTATTTAATATAATTACTATTTATACATTATTTTGATTTTATTACCCGTTGTTATTTTAATTTTCTAATGCAGAATTTATTTTTATATTAAAAGAGCTTGTATTTTATTTCAGTATTTCGTTTCGTCACACTTGTAACATGGCTCGTATACTTACCCTACTGGTGTATCGCTCTTGTGGCTTCACACTCAACAATGCTATGGTGCGCCGGCAAATTACATCGCGTGACAGCAAAAGTCAAAAGAAAGACGGCTTTCAATAACTTTATAATGGATCTCTTAATAATGTGGATTTATTTGTTCGCATTTGTCAACACGCTACCGCCGAAGTATGAAAAAATAGCCCCTCATCGAGGGGTGTCGAGAGGTTTTGATGTTATACCGCGTAAAGTTTTCCTTTATCTATTATTTGTATTGGAATACATTACGATCATGATAATTGTCCTCGATGGTTTTAACATCGATAGCAAAATGTCCTCAAGCATTTTTAATTTTAACACTTGGGACGTGTTTGTAACGGGTTTAATAATCTGGGCCGTAGGAGTAACAACATTGCTGATTGCTCAAACGTTTCCAAGGAAATACGTTTTACCGACGAAACAATTAGAGGCGGAATTAGTTTTAAGTTATTTAAATTGCTTTTGTATTCGAGGACCTAAACCTGAGTCCGACGACAACTATTATACGTCATAATAATAAAAAAGCGTATTTTAAATTCCAAACCTTGATGAGTTGTATTTATTGCAATGAAATAAAAGCAGATTATTTTTTAAAAGCAAAAATTGAGCTCAAAATTAGGTATTCAAGTGGTTTATTTACATTTGTCGGCAAAACAAAAATAAAATATCAATAGGTGTATCAGAATTCATACTTAAGCAGTACAAATATATCAAACCTTGTATGCATTGCGCGATTGCACTTGTTTTTACAACAGCCGTTATGTCAAATATGTAATCGTTCAACAATTTCATGTTTACAACAAATTTTGCATGTACTACGTACACATAATATCAAACTCATTAATATACAGAAACGTAAGTCGTAGTTTTAAGACCGTTTCTACCTAATCGTAGATATTTACATAATGATATGATTTATTGTGTCAGTTGAAGTCTTCCCAATTTTTTACATGCATAATACAAGATAAGATAGCACAAGTATATGTATTATGCACCTGTACTGTCACGTTTTATCGAATACACGCAATCGTGTTCCATATTTGCTTATCGCATAGACGTCAAGTGTGTTACAGGCCAGTGCAAATTATGGCAACTATGCTAAACAATAGTTTAGCACAGAACAAAATTAATACGTCTTCATTTCTTGAATCCCATTTATTGGACGGCAACGAAATATTTCAGCAATGGAGAATAAAATTTACACAAATACAATTCCAAAGGAGGTAGTAATTGCAATAATTATTATTATTGTAGTGACATTGTTGTTACTGCTGTACACTTACAAAACAAATATTACTGGAATCAGCGCATGGGGTGTTTTTGCCAATATTGTTAATATCTATCAGGGCCAAAATAATTCTGGCGTTCCTATCGACGTTAATTTCTTCCCACCACCTTCACCCCATTTTGTAATGAGGGATTCCAAATACCAAGAAATTGAAAGGGCCATCAATAATTGCAAAACTAAACAATCCTGGTGGGAGCGTATGATTGTTATTCACGGTATTGGAGGCATGGGGAAAAGTGAAATTGCAAAAGTGTATGTTTCTAAGAACAGCTCTAAATACGATTATGTGTACTGGATTGATGCGGAAACAGAGACCTCTGTTTTTCAAAGCTTTAAAAGTTTAGCAAGGAAGCTTAATGTTCCCTTCGAGGATATTAGTGACTGCTCCGTTGTTTATCAATGTCTTTCAAAAATTTACAAATACGGACTTCTTATTTTTGATGGTGCTCAAAGATTACAAACTAGTAAAGGAGTATTTGGAATATTTGACTATTTGCCTACTCGACCCAATATCTCAGTTCCTACGTTTCTAATTACAACTACGCAAGGAGGACCTGCTTGGGTAAGCTTGGGATTCAACATAGGGACTATAAACATTGATGTGCTTGAAAGAACTGAGGCCATCCAATTACTTAAAAAATGCATGGGAATTGAAAATCAGATTATACCATGTACACTCGAAACATCTATTGATTGTATTGTAAACGAACTTGCGTGCTACCCACTTGCGTTGGTATTAATTTCATCTACCATTGCGGTTCGGTCCAGTGCATATTCATATGAGGATATGAAAGAAAATATAAACAATTATATGGAGGATCTGCAGACGACTTCAATCAAAGACTTGTCCCAGGAATCAAAATATCTTTCACAGCTTAAAGTAATTTATTTAAAAACTATTGCGAACATGGCTTTAGAATATCATGCACCTACCGCCTTGGAGATCCTACAAATTATGGCGTGCATTAATTTAAACAATGTAGCGATAATATTTATAGATTATATTTGCTCACGTAACCCAAATTTTGAACAGCGCAAAGTGTCTGAGGCCAGTTCGCGTGTTCGACATGGATTAAAACTGTTGTGCACGTTTTCATTTATTACAATTTGCGAACAACACGACATCTGTGGAAGTTATGACGTCATCAGAATACATAAAATGATCCAAATCTGTGCACGCGAAGAGATACTGAACCAACAGAAAATAAAACCAACGAAATTACAGAGTCTGCGAACGTTTTATATGACTGACACCGATAGCCTTGAGATGCATGTGGTTTGTAACATTAAATCATCAATCCTTGCTGATGCCCTTCGGATAGATCCAGCGGCGGCCAAATTGATATCACTGTTACCTGTTTGTAGGTTCAAATTGTATGATCCTGCCGACGTTAATGATATAAAGGACGAAGTTTGTCAAATTCAAAAACCTGGATATATTTCAACTGTGTATTATCAAGATTTTGTGTGGCATTTTAGAAACAAACAAGACTGTAGTAGTAATATGAATGAACTGATTATCTTTGGTGATATTAAGTTACCACCAATACAAGTTAACCAATCTTTGGGCTCTGCATTTTCAGTTGACTTTATAATTAGAAATCTAAGAGGAACATCTGGCATTGTAAGTATATAAGTGTTGGTAAATTAATTTACAAAATCAATATACTTTTTACGTATACACTGAACTCGCGCTATAAGAGAACGCTATAAATCCCCAAAATCAGTCTCTTATACAGAAATTCTCTGATAGATGTAACTATGCATGATATGTGGGTCCAAGCCAAAGGATATGTTACAAAGAGTTGTTTTATATGGAGATCTCTTACAGCGAGAGTCCGGTGTATATGCTTCATAGTGCGATTTTATTAACAAAATCTGTATTAGCGATCAAAAGACTGGACGGATATACAACTTCTCAAACTGTTTCAAATAAGATGGGAAAGATCCAAGACATGCGATGGCGGGATACAAGCTTGTGCGGTTTTATGCGAAGCTAGCGTAATAGAAAACATTCAAACAAATATTGTTCAAAGTGGCCCAAATTACGATATGGGTTATAAAATAATAGACGGAGGTGCTACTTTTTACGCTGATATCTACGACCCTAATTGTATTGTAAAATTAAGGTATCCCGAAATAACTAAGAGCCAAATTTACCTTAAACACTAAAATGCCTAAGTTCAGATTTTTGTAAAATAAATTACAATTGATAAAATAAAATACAAATTGTATTTGAAGATTAATTACAATTTATTGTAAATGTTAAGCCGAAAACTGAAGTGACTTGCGATCCTTATTTTCGCAATATGCCCACAAATGATGACACATACAACCATCACTCCATTCATTCTAACGTTCATTAAAAAGGAATAGATTGGTAGATAATATTTCTATAAATTTCTACAAATTACTGAATGAATGCTTAATCCGATTATAAAATACTGAAACAAAAGCCTTAAAACGAAAACATCAACTGATAGTGGATAAAATACTAGCGCGAAATGCTGAGAAATCGTACGTTTCATTGATCCTTTGTAACCATACAAGTCTAAATGGTTCCAAAATTGGTATAATCCTGAATTTATCCTGGTTTAAGAGTCTTTGGAACCCATTGCAGGTTTAAAGTACTTAATCCAATAATAAATCTAAAATACTCGCCCAAAGTGAAAAATTCATCTGGGGTGTCCCCATAATTTTGTCGAATTAAGGTTTGACCCTTGCTCAGTTCAGTAATGCAATACCAACAAAACAAATTTGCCGAAATGTTTCCTCGAAGTACTTGACTAGTAAAATTTCTGAATGAAAACGTAAAGATTAGCTGTGTATGTAAATATTCATTTACGCGAAAATGACTGATATACTGTCCTGCTTCAAAGTCGGATCATTGGGTAAAGACATAAGTACTTTCCGGAGTTGCTTTAAAAGAAGAAATAGTTGCAAGGTCCTTACGAAAGAACAAATCTATGGAACTACAGTCCACTCCCGCTATAAGAGACCCCTTTATAAAAGCACTCTCTCCATAACAGCACTTGTTGACCCGCCCGTTCATTTTTGTATGTTATTTGCTCCCTCTATAAAAGCACTCGCTATAAAAGCATTTGCGTTATAAGAGTCAAACTTTTCCAGCCTGTGGGTCCCACAGCTCTCTCTATAAAAGCACTTGTATGCAATAATGTAAAATATCATTACATTTTTCGTTCCGCCATCTGCCTTCTTAATGAAATGCTTTATTTTTTGATGCCAAATTATATATTGACACGTTTTCAGTTTTTTTAAGTTCAAAAATTCAAACTTAAAATTTACGTTATTACGTTTTTTACTTTATTTTTTACGTTGTTGGATTTTACACTCACAACACAAGGGTCATACTTCGACACTTCTAATATGTTCGTTGTATTATTCTTAAAAATTAAAATAACTAATCCAAATAGTAAAAACGATTGATAGGTACTGCTTCAGCGTTTAACAAAGCCTGCCCTAGATTGGCATGATGATAGTGAAAGTAAAGACGATGAAACAACAAATGGAAGAAATTAGGTAAATTGGTTATAGAGTTAAATCTCTAAGAAATGTAAATACATTAACTTACAGTTAACTTATTTAAAACTGAATTGCGCTTCAATATCTCTTAGATTGTGGTAACTTATACTTAAAAATATTAATTATTATATAATAAAAGCTTTAAAGTGCCGTAATAATAATTTAAAGGGTGGTTTCGCTATAACGGCATCTGGTTATAAGAGCACTTATTTGCAGTTTTATAGTGTGCTCTTATAGCGGGAGTGGACTGTATGTGTAGAAGTTAATCTCACGATTGTTGATCCCATGGTTAACTAACCAGTCTGCACCAGTCAGAATACCATGTATCT
>JAQGAK010001199.1:0-38149 GCA_034696945.1 Lipothrix lubbocki
TCCTAAATGTTTTTTGTGTAATCACTTAGTTGATGAGGTAATGTGTTAATTTTGTTTTAGCCGCCGTTTCAACCTTACACTATCCAATATATAACTGCTTTACTTGCAAATCAATACTTTTGTAGTGCACGGTAGAGCCTAAAGAAAAACTGTTGCAAGTTCCTAGAGATTGAAGACTGCACTTAGATCGGCTGAATGATGAAGTTCAAAAAATTGATTAATATTTTGTACATACATTATTTAAACTTATCGTTCGTATTCTAAAACTTACAATCAACTTTCACATTCCTTTGTATATGATGTAGGGGTTACTTAAATGTTTACTATATTTAATGATTTCTAAAGTTCAAGGTAAATAAAAAGCAACAGTATTCAAATATATACTCAATGTTATACAGTAGTACTGATAAAGAATCCTAAATGACACTCAAATCTATTTTACTAATTCCGGATAGGAATTCCTATGATGGTCATGATTGCATTACATTGCACACTGTATGATGTGAGAAGGAAGAAAAGTTGAATTCCCAGCATGAAAACTAGGATGCCTTATTTTCAGTTTCACGTACTATACTATGGGTTACATATTTGCATAAAACATTACTTTTCGGTAGGCCGTCTTTATGTCATGAACATCATGTCATATGTATAATGTTGGTAAGCGCTCTCGTGGCAACTCCTTTATCTTTAAGATATACATTAAAATTCCTTAACAAAAGCTCTCATAACAAACGCAAAACTGAATAATTACCTGACTGGGTTCATTTAAACTAGATAAAAATATGTAGGGACGATTATCTGGACTCCATTGGTTTTATGGTCTTAATGTTATGGTGAAACAACTCTTGGCCGACGTGGCTTAGCATTTCTGAAAAGAAATATGCAGTCGATTATTGATGACGGTAAACAATGTAAATTGTTTTTGAACAGCTATTAGCAACACTTGAAGGTCATCCTGCTGACTGCTGACAATTGTAAAAGTACATGGATGCTAAAGAGATGGATGTAATAAAGTTAAGTTTGGAACCTTAGCTGTTAACGTTTATACAGTTAATAACCTTTGTAAAGGCGCTTACGACTTATGAGTAAATCCTGTCTCAGCTTAATAATATATTCCAAAGTTTCAAGCCGATTTACAAAAAGAGATCCCACAAGGGTAAGGGGCATTACTTACGCATGAATATACTGGATTTTGATGCGAATGATGAAAGGTTCATAGCAAAATGCATGGATCAAGTTGGAAGAGGTGAGGGTTGTACCCGGGTAGTGTGCTATTCTGTGTGGAAGATAACCCAAACATGTGGATAGGCACAGATGATAGCAAAAGATATGTATATAGACATTCCATTTTATAGGCGCTTTCCTCGTGTATGACAGGATTCTACAATGAGTACAACAAAGCTACAAATGAAAAGTCAAGACCGGGACTGTCGGGTGGGAGAAAGAACGTATGCCATGCAATTGGTCCTCTTTTATGGAGTTTTTCGGGACTTGAAAATAGGAGGTTTCGTGTGCTGTTTGGGTTCAGCACATACAGTAGACAAACGTGAATACTATGTTGGGTGAGAAAAGACGAGGACGACAAAGTTGCGGAGTGAAAACTAAAGTTGACTTTCTACTTGCCATTGGAATGAGAAACTGAAGTTGATCAACATTCAACAGCTGAAGCCGGTAGTGTCAAGAAGAACACCGGAACGGCGGTTCCAAATACCCCGGTTTGATACCAGGTCACTTCCGACATCCGCTTCCCATACACCAAGGTTCAACCAAGTTGAACGGGAAGAGTAACAACACGACTACACACCTGCTGATTCGCAAAAATTTGAAAGGTCAGAGTGTATACATACACATATATATTCATTGTAGTAACATTCGAATCATTATTTTCTCATTTTTAGAGTACGTCTCTTCCGTTGTCTTAATTTTGCATCCAATCTAGTTTCCGCTTCCGCAACGTTAAACTTGTTGGTAGCACAGAATTGATTGCATTGTCAGCAGCTTTTCCCAAACTGTTTTCATTAGGGAATTTCCTCTTAGTAGTGAAGCCTCGAGTATTTATTTTTAAACTGTGAAGATAATAGTTTCTAAAACAGGGTTTTGAGATCATTTGTCAACATAAATATTTTCTGATTTTAAAAATGATAGCAGTATGTACGTTTCACGACACAAAGTTGTATTTACTGTTTGGTATTACGATTTTTTTTATTGCTAGTTAATTTTTAATAATTCATCTGAAACATAATGATCTTATCTATTATTAAGTTTTGTTTTGATAATAAAATAAAATATACAGTAGCAATGTTTGCAATATCAACGTGCCACAAATGTGTACTTAGCTATTCCATAATTTTAACATGCTTATTATTATTCCGGAGTGTTCTGTATTGTTATTATTATTTATTTTATTAACAATCAATAAACATGAAAATTTCTACCGTTTTTATCATATTATACTGTGGATACGACGTTTTGACTCTTCCACATCTAATATTTTGCTATTTTCCCCCATGATAGACTCCGTCTCACTTTCCCCTAACACAGGGTTTCCTATTCAAAGGGTTTGACTCAAAACATTTTGTTTCATGCCTGCGTATAGTGCATCTGTAACAGAAAAAATAAAATTTACTGAGACTGAGATTGTCGAATAATTTTTAATATTATAATCATTTAAATTGTCATCTTTTCTCCACGCTGATAATATGCGGTGGAGAATAAAAATAAGAGTTTACATTTGAATTTCATTGTATATTTTGTATTGTATGGGTTTTTGAATAGATACATGTAATATGTTATATTTCGAATTCAAGTTACTCTTTGCAATTACAATTAACTTTATCACTCACCAGGTTATGGGTTTTTCCGCTCTCGATCTTTTGAGGTTACGTTTTAACAAGAGCTTTTACGGTGTCATTTTTATCATTTACCCCAATCCATCCCATTACTATACTAACGTACAAAGTAGATTGACAGGAATAAGCTTCCTGTACGTAATTATTTGACGTAGTGTTACATCTACGTATTTAACATCTTTGAAGGGATTCTTGTGAAGGAGTGCACAAAGGAAATGGGCGCTACGTCCGCCATCAAAAGAAAAGTTGTAGTCGAGATAGTGAAAGGGGTGGTAAATCAGAGCTAATCGACTGAGTGAAAACTTTTCCATATTTTCTTGAGTAAAATTAAAGAGCTAGTGCTCTTTTGTCAAGTCACACGTCTTTTGTTGTCCATCTTCTTGTTCTTACTTGTGTTCTACTATTTTGACCCGTGAACAGTACCTAACATATAGTTCGCAGTCGATAGCTGAAACAACTATTTGCTTGTAGAAGTTCTGAAATAACTACTACATTTAAGGATTGCTTTGATCTTTGTCATGTATTGTAAAGGTATCGATTGTTTCCAGTTTCATCCAAAAATTATCTGTTAGCTTCTATTAGCCTTAATTGAATTTAATTTCCCTACACATTTCGATGCTTTTATTTGTAACGGAAAGTCAATCTGTATTAATATTTTATTTCTAAAAAGAGATTTTAAATAATTTTGGATGCAAATATTCCCAACCACCCCACAACCCCTTTACCGTTTATATTTGAAGATTTACATATACATACAACATCCATACTTGAAACGCAGAATTTTCCTTTTAAAAAAACTGTATATGCTCATTTGTTATTCATACTGTGCTACGATTTCTGAAGTCTTTGAGTTTTAAAGTATGTATGTACATATTATGGAATGTTTCCCTTTGTGGTTCAGCTCGGTCTGGAACTACCTTTTATCCACGACAAGCCGTAGTGTGTGTATTGAAACGGTTCTTTTGTCGATAGAATCTCTTCGCAAAACATGCTCTCATGCTGTATATGTTCAATCTCACCCTCCTAAAGTCAAAGCACCCCAGAAATAATGGGACATAATAGGAAAGCATTAGAAGCAATAACAGCTTTGCAATAGAATAATAACAACATGATTATGTGCAAGAAAAACTGTTAACGTCTCAATGATAGTAGCGACTCGAGTTTGCCGTCACAAGTAAAAACTATTTCCGTTCAAATAAGTACATGTCCATTCTAGATTTTTATGACATTCTTACTTCTATCTATATGATATTACTTGTATCTAGCGTATCTTAAGTTTACTGAAGCTCTAATGTAAGACATTAGATCACACTAACGCAAGAATGGGGGAAAATGAAATTATAATTAGGAGTCGGACTTTTTACGCAAAATTGTATACTTCGTTCCTATTTGTTAAAAAATGGCAACATTATTGTATTTCACTTGAGTCAGAAGTACGTACAGATTAATTCTAAATCATACTGCATTGAAGCAAGTTGTGCCTAAAATATGAAATCGGTCGTTAGAAAAAGCTTTGGCATTTTTGGCTATTGTCAACTTCGTTCGATATTCGTTTTCAAATAATAACAACTTCCGATGTTTGTATTACTTCAGTAGGAAAAAATGATTTCCGGCTTCCAATCCATTCTGCAAGAATCATGGGCCACCATTCAAGGTAAATCTATGTCACCATAAATTGTAACACTTGGCTTACATTCTTGAAATTATGTAGTCGTCTCGTCGTCTGTCGTATTTCAGTTGACTACTACTTTTATTATTTTGATCTCAGAGCATACATATATATATATATTTACGTTTTCCGCACTGGTTTTTAATTCACTTCATAAATAAAACAGTACTATGATAAAAATATTTGACATTTAGTTTTGGGATTTAACTTCGCAGGTCATGCCGGTGGTGGTGCAAACGGGGCAACCGCAGACGAATCCAGTGTTGCGTACGCTTCCCCGCTTTCAGAATATCACCGTAAGCTTCATTCATCTCATTAGCTTTTTTCCCAACGTTACATGTATAGTACGTATACACCCCCTCACATATGAAAATCAACCTGGGTACTTACAAAATCATGCCATATGCATAGGTACATACATACCTACCGACTTTATACGTATAATTTCACTTTCTAATAAAGGAAACATTTACTACGACATACACTGAAAGTGAGAAGTTACCAAAATTCATAAATAATTTCGTATCATATTTACTCACGGGGAACGTAAACGTAAGATGCATTTAATTTTGTTGTTTTGGCAAACTAACTCAAAGTGGGCGAAATTACAAAAGTATACAAAACAAAGTTGGAAACCTGAGCAAGACGTATGCCCAGGAATTGGATGATAGTTTTTGTATGTACACTCACTGCGTCTTGGAAGATTATGAAGACAACAAACATGATTTTGTCATACCGAGTATGCAAGTAACATGCACTCCACTTCCTTTTAGATGTTATGTTGCGGGTTTTCTAGAATTGTATACTATTTGACGTTGGGCGGTAGGGAAAAGTTATAAAAAGGGAAAAGAAGGAACTGAGGTCACCCGCCGTGCGACTCCAAATAGGTTTTCATAATTGACTTTTTGTTGATCGAACATGTAGGGAACTGAAAAAAACTTAAAGGATGACAAGCTTACTTTCTAGTTGTTTAAGCTGTGTAAAACGATTCTTGTCTCTTTCAATATCATTCTTAGCTTTCATTATCTTTGTTTCTTTTCGGCCGCATATCGTTCTGCCCGTATAAACAATAGATACATAGCTTTGTGGAAAAAAGTGAAAGCATAGAATTTTTTTATGTCAAGGAAAAATGATTAAAATTATTTTAAATTGTGGTACTCAGTTTGCATTTTGAGAGAGTAGTACTACAAAGTGTAGATGTAAAATAAAACAAAACATTTATTCTACATGTAATAAGAATCTCATCAGCTACGCTGCGCTTCTAAAAAGTAAAAAAAAAGTTTACAATATTACATGCCGACGTCAGCTTTCTTGTCCAGATGAGTTTATGAAGTCATATAGCAGCAATAACGATGGAAAATACTTTCTTTCAGACATTCAAACATTATTCTTGGTAAAGACTGGATAAATACATATGAGTTTAGATAGTTCTCCCCAACTTGGTAATAGTAGAATGAGTCGAAGGTCCCATAAATACACACGTCGGCCTTTTCGCTAAAGGCAACAGTACTCAGTAGCATTATTTGTAATATAGCCAACAGTGCAAATACGGATGCATTATATGTATGTAGTTAAACTTCTAAAAAGAAGTACATAAGATTTGTGTTTACACACAGATCAAATTTACTATTGTTGATCAAAGTAATTAAATGATGATCTGATGATGTCTTCAGGCCAGGGTAAACACCTAGCTAGCTTGCTTATACTAAGCTCGTATCCAAGCAGGTTGACTCGGCCTTTGACAAACGAGAAATTTTCCAATATTTCCAAGTTAACAAGAAGGAAAATATAGAAAGATATATATTGTGAAGAAGTAATCTTACAGATAGGTATGTATCTTTCTATCTATTCTATCTTGTGCGGGCATATAATTGAATGATGTAAGTATAAAATTCTAAAGTCCGAATCACAAACACGTGTATCTATACTTACGCATATGTTTGCTTAATCACTCGTTGTATGCAATAATCCTTGCCTTAATTTTGTCTTAAAAACATTTCATAATAGGATACTAGTTAAACCAATATTTTTTAATATAATTACTTACAGCATTTAAGTGAAACTTCTGTATATTGTAAATATCCAGTTTTCAATAGTAGTATGTATATTGCTGGAACTCTGCAGCAACCATACATGTGCTTACTAACAATAAGTCAACTATTGAGAACAGGCACGCGTGATTCCAAGTGGAACCCTAGGATAAGGAATATCTAGGGTGAGGGGGTGAAAGGCGAAATAGATAGGTATATGGCTCTTCGGATGCGGGCCGCAAGAAAGGAAAAGAATTCATTCAAGCTTTACAATGTTCACAGTTTTACTATATACATATGAATTTATGGGGTATTATTTAGCATGTCGAGTTTCAATGACTTTTACAACGACCCAGGATAAAAATCCATGTCAAATTGAAATTTGTTGCGGTTTCCTGAAAATCGACAACTCTTTCGACAGCTGACGGTCTAAAGTATTTTGGCACAATAGCTAAATGCAAGCATATTTGAGAAGCTTGAAAACTCTTTTATTTATTGTTACAGACCTGATGAGCGTATCTGATTAAGGGTCCTATGAAAAATTCATTGATTTACCAATGAGTATATTAATGACTCCTTGTTAAGTCCCTGCCCATGGGACTTGACTGGAACGATCTGTGTGGTAGTGGGGCACTGAGAAACTATAAAGCAGCCATTGTGGTTGTGAACAGTTTGTGAACAAACGATTAATTTATGTCCAATTTTGAAAAATGTGAAAAAATGGTCACTTTTGGAACTATAAAACGATGAAACCCAGCCATATAATGTCCAAGTTGTAGCAATATAGATAGTAAATTAACATTGAGATTGTGTGGGTACACATGGGTTCAAGACATTTATATGAATGTTTTGTGGACTGTACATAAAGTATTGTATACAGTAACAGCGGTTTTTAGGATCGGAAGCGGTGGATAGCCAATTCATTAGCATTCGGTCACACTACTCTGATTTCGGCCACAATATGTATCCAAATGGCTTTTGAATTCATCAGCATATACTACATAAATGAATCTTTTGAAGGAGAAATAGCCAAGGGAGAACCGAAGGCAGTTGCATTAAGCAGGGATAATGGTAGAACTGACTGTGAGTCATTTGCTCACTTTCCCGGTAAGATTGTGATCGCAATTTTAAAGAAGGATAACGTTCTTAATATTAAATTATTTATCGAGTTTTATTGGCCGTGATACTTACTTTCATCGTCTTTCTTCCTTCATAATTCTCCATTAAAGTAAAATTTAAACAATGATGTTATAAGGTACTTGAAGCAATATGATTCCATTTGTATTATTCTTCATACATATATATACAAACATTATATTTGGCAGTTAATACTTCGCAAATATTTGTTGTAAGTGTTTGCATGAAATGAAAAAGCGTGTTATTGAAACTTTGAAATAACTCGTAGGTTACAAGGAAATCAAGCAAGAACCATCCTCACCCTCAAGCTCAGCCACGACACAGCCGGAAATGTACAATCATACGAATCAAAGTCAACAACAGCAAGAGCAGCAGCATCATCAGCACACTGAAGAGTCATCCCCGACTCATTCCCGGAATCTCGAGCTCCATCACCAACCCCAATCTAGTCATATCAACTACCCTTCCATACATAGCTATGCGTATCCTTACGCTCATAGTCCTGTGAATTCAGTGAACGCTAGGTTCGAATCTAATCCTTACAACATTGAGGGATTGGGTTCTCCTCATACTTATGAATTTACCCCTTCCAGTGCAGTGTCTACTAATAACAATACTGGAAGGATTCGTGTGCGAACCGTCCCCGGAGTGGAGGACAGGTAAACGTAAATATTTTTTGCAGTTTTTTCCTTCGGGACGCTTTTGATCCATACCTAAATAAAATTAGGTCTGATCAATTGTAATGGTTTTTACCAATTTTCAGGTATTACCATGGAAGTCAACATAACTTTAATAATCCCGCTGCTGGTAATAAAGTTACATCAGACCAGATGATCTATCATCAGAGCCATTCCCTGAAGCAAGAATATTCAGGTACTGATTATATATATATGTCTTCTATTACTTACAATGCAATCATTTTCTTGATTTTCAGACCTCATTTTTCTCTTAATCACATTACCCTCTAGTAATTACAATCGATGCAGACTCCATTTCTAATTAAAATGTGTTGCTCTGTACCATTTCAAGTATATACACATGTATAAATACTGCCTTAGAAATGCATTCAACCTCGAATACATGTAATTGAGTTCCTTCAAACTAAAAATAACTCTCATGATGAAGATTACACGTACATATGTCCATGAATAATATTACGTCACATCAAATTTTCATATTTCTTCGAGATCACAACATGTTCTCTCAATATCCTTTGCTTGGGCGATTAATTAGGAAATTAACCAATTCAAGTAAAAAACTTTTCTGAGCACAGGGTAGCTATTCCTTCACAAGCTGCAAGCTTGTGACTTCCTTGCTCTTAGCTTCGTCTAATTGATGAAATTCTTATACATTATTTCTATATCCGTTGCAACATCTTGTTAAGGCTTTTCCATTAATAAAATAGATTGAATCCTAAGTTTCATTAATATTTCGCATGTTTGCGCAACTCATTTGTGCTGCTAGTTGTTATGTATGAACTACTCATTAGACGTTCGAAAGTATCGGTAAAAGGATAATAGTTGGGGAGTAGGCGTTGTAGGTACTAAAATAAAGTTTTTAATTCCTGGCATGGCATATTAGGCTAAACAACCTTGGGAAAAAGAGATGACGAAGAATTAAATCCAGATTCAGTAATGAAAGACAATGGTACTGGGAATCTCCTTATCGTATCCGGCACACAATAAATAGTAATGTAGTATTCCTTGTGGAATGATAGAAAAGAAATGTTATGGTAAATTGTGAAAATGGAAACCAAAGCCATTAGTGAAAGTAAGCTGGTTTCATGTGAAGCTGCACCACATACACTGCAAGTATGCAGAGTATACATAAGATTGCGATAACGCAACGATGATTCTTACATATGCATCCTTGTACATTCAACAATTCTTACATGTTACTCACCATTGGTTGACGAACAAAAAGGCTAATTGAAATGCCGAGCTTAATTACTAGCAGGTAAATAAATGATGAACCTTTTAACGCTTCAACTTGTCGGCAATTCCCTTTAGGAATCACCGAGCTCCCCTCCCTTCATCATGCATATGGGTGAGCTATGCAAAATGTGAGTATATTTTTCTTCATTTGCTGTTGGTGTGGTAGTATGTGGATAGGCCAGGGTTTTTACTAGTCGTTTATGACAAGGAAAATTAATATAAAAGTATTTATACGCATTTTGGTTTTTAAACGAGTAGCGGATGGATACGCAGGGCAGAAGAGACAGAGGGCTAAAGAAATTCACTTTCACCCGCTTTCCGGTTTCAGTAGGATTCTCAATGCAAGTCACTCCAATGACTCTTTAAAAAATTAGTATGCAAGTTCTTATGTATTTTTAAAACTTTCCCGACATATTCCATTGTTTCATTTATAAGCTCTCATCAGTCATATTCCTTTCATTATTCATAAGAAACTTATATAGTATCTATAGCATAAGTAGAAGCATTATAAGATATTTTCAGAAAAAAAACACTACTCCATACCAAGGCTGTACATGTAAAGATTAGAAAACCAGCAATTTTTAAGTAGGAGATTCTTAATACTCTACGCTATCTCCCTGAGTAATCTGCACATATGTACATCATTTTGTAAGTAAGGACTCGCCTTACTTAGAAAATCAAATTAAAAAATACAAGCTGAAGGCGTTTTTATCTCATATGTTTTTCATGAAATTCCTGCTTTATAATATTAATTTTTCTACCAGGGACCACCACTTAAAAATGGGGATATTTTATGCGTAAAGAACTACACGTTGAAATGCTAAGAAAGAAAGTACAAAATTAGTCGAGGTCTATAGATAAGTATGCATGCTACTGTGTGTCTGCAATATGAACATCGTACTCGAGTTAACAACATAGCTTAATATACAATGATGAAATGTGGCAGCACTTGTGAAACAGTACTTTTGGGTGTATAAATGCTTGATGATGTGAAAATAACTTGAGCCATATGCATAATCTTGTGGGTGAATACTCAGTAGATATACATATTATACGTATGTTTGCACCTAACTGTTCAAGTATGAGAGAATATACATGAAGATTACAGGATCCAGTATTGAGTTATCCTGAGAAAACTGAATTTAAGAAATATAAGTACACATGTGTGCCTACCATGTGTACATACAAACTATAGAGATTAGTGCGGGCAGATTATAACGTCAAGTTTTTAAGAGGATTTCAAATCAAACGCATGGACTTTACTCCATGACGCAAGGGGATATTGTGTTTTTTAATTTTTTAAATATTGCTCCCCATTTAGCTTTCGACGTGCGTATGTAGCATAATCCGTTGGTCTTGTTTAACAGCGCCGTCGGCAAACTTTTTTCATATAGTTCCTTCCATTCTATACTTGCTTTTAAACTACCTACACAATATTTCTAATACATTCTATAAATGCTTTATCTCTGATTTGATCAAACTGAGGTGCGAATAAGGTATCCTTCAAAAACTGAAATGCATTTAGTAATGTTCCTAATGACTGTATTAATTTGACAGTTTCATTAGCGTAAACACTAGGCACACAAACTATTATAGAGGGATCAAACTAATTTATATTCACGGCTAAAAAATATGGAGCGATTCGAATGTAAGCATATATAATGGCAATGAGGGTAACTATAGAAAATGTTGTGCAGATGGAGGGTTGCAGCAGCAGCATCAACCCAGCAAAGGTGTCATAGCATCAGGAGGGATTTCACCACACCCTAGTCCTTGGACTGCAAGCGGACTCACTCCGACGAATGGATCCAATCAACAGGTGACACATGATAGACGTACATGCAACTTTTACAGGGCCAGAGCCGTTCATATGAATCTTGATTTGCTCTTCAATTTTGTCTTAATTGGTTTCAAACAAAAACCCGCAAACATGAATTCAGGAGTATTAATTAATCTTGATTTTTATGAGTCAGGGAGAAAAATGCTTTCATCAGACGTTTTTCAAAGTAGCCACGACATACTAAAATTGTGTATACAGTGCAGGGATAACTTACAAATAGGCATGTTAGAATTCTTTACTTATATATAGCAATTTATATAACAATATGAGGATGAGTAAAGAAATAAGTTAAAGCTGAAAAAGTTGTCCCTTATAGTTACATTTTTATGCTTTTATGTATGTATTTGATTTCTGTGTTCAATCAAAGTTACTTCACTCGTATCATCACCACCACCAGCGTCGAGGAAGTCTACAGCTTTGGCAATTTCTCGTGGCACTTTTAGATGATCCAAGTAATGCGGCCTGCATTTGTTGGACGGGGAGAGGGATGGAATTCAAATTAGTGGAGCCGGAAGAAGTGGCTCGTCGTTGGGGTGTTATGAAAAATCGACCTGCAATGAACTACGACAAACTGTCTCGATCCCTTCGGTACTACTATGAAAAAGGAATCATGCAAAAAGTTGCGGGTGAACGATATGTGTACAAATTCGTGTGTGATCCTGATGCTCTCTTTGCTCTCGCCTATAACAATAATAACAACAACAGTAGTAGTAGTGGCAACTCCAATACAAGTACCAGCTTATCCAATGTTGATTCTGAAAGCTCACTCAAAACAACAGTCTTCTCAAGTTCTCCACATGGTTACTACAATTATTGCTATGAACCAGTAACACTGAGGAAACCATTAGATGCTCACTACAGGTAATTGTTCTTTAATTTTATCATATGTATATGCATATTTATTTTAGTACATGTATTCCCCGACATCGTCTTTCTAAACCATTTATTTCCACAGATCTCATAAATAAACAACCAATTTGCAATCATCGTCGAGAAACATTAGTCCTTGAGGCTACGGCTTTCAGTGACAAGCAATAAAAGTGAATTTGTAAATTATTCGCTATTAGTAGGTATGTCTAGATTGTCCATCTAATGATGTTTGCAATGTCATACCATCCAAAAATTGAAAACGTATGTATATTTGATTCCGTCACTTTAATTTTTTAGTTACTCTTTAAGTATATCATGACTTTTCACATTTACAATTTGAAATAAAGTAATTACATCCGCATTTTGGTTGTTTCCTCATTTTTGCTATTAGTTTAGCTGGAAATTGTGTGTTCAAGAAGTTAATTTAATTTATGTACGGTTGGTTACCTGAACTACTAAATGAAAATTCAAAAAAGAATGCGTTCAACCATTGTAATACTAAAACAAAGATGTGTCAATAAAGAACTTGCTACTTGTTTTGCGTGAAGTGAATTCCAGTGATCGCAATAAGTTACTCCTGGATCAGTATCATTAAGAATATGTAGTCAACCAATATGAATGGACAGTTATAACTGTAATCCATACTAATGTAAGAAAATAACGAAAAATAATAAAAATAACGAAACAAGGATTTTCTTATCCTTAGCTCCTTTTTATTGACATCGTTGCAATAAACGCGTTGTCTAGGTTAACGATGCCGAAACCATTTCGACTATAGTAGTCACAAACTTGTTTTTGTAAAGTTGTTTTTTTTTCTCTTTTTCATTGAAATTAGCAGTAACTACAAATAAATTGAAAATACTATCTCGTATTGACTCTGGAGTCTGGACTGGATCAAGAATATTTTTAAAGAACAACTTAAAATTTATTCTTTAGAAGTTAACCTTGAAATATGAATATGGACATGAACTGTATAACTCTACTACTATACTGGTGCATTTGTGCTACCACTTGCGCTTTCATAAGTGCCCCCTTGCCCTTGTCCCCTACCCTTATACCGTGCCGTGTAAAATTCTTAAAAAAGGACGTTATGTAATAAATTTTTAAAACTAATAGACTAAGGACTATAAGACATAAGGGCAGATTATACATTCCAAGTCTGTGAAGATATCAGAATAATGTTATTGAAAATTGATATTTTGAGCTAATTGATTGAGTTTCATTAGATCTTTTGGTTCATCGGAGCAGATGAACTTCATATTAGTTCAAGTATGAGGTCACCTTATAGGCCGTTGAGGAAGCAAATACCAGCGATAATATCAAAATCGAAAAGAAAAGTACAAGAAAGTGGGGATAGGGTGGAAATTTTCATAGTTCGTATTCGTAAGTATCAGAGTATGCTTTGTGTTATGTAGTATACCAGTGTTTCCCTTTGGGCATCCCCAAAATGAAGAAAAAGAAACTTGATCTTGTGGAAGAAATTAATAAAAAATCCCAAGCTGATGACCAATTAAATTCCCAGAACAAATTTCACAAACTGTGCGGAGACAGTTATGTTCACTTTCGTAATTGGAAATGTATGGAATGGGTGCTATTTTCTGTGTACCTTATCTTGGGGGTATGATTGGAAATATTAAAAAAATATTTAATTCACAATTATTTGATGAAGATCTAACCTATCTTAGGTGCACTTCAGCAACAAATGAATATGCCCTTAAAATATTCATAGCTGTCGACATAACCATTCGTCACAGATCTGTAGTTAACAATGCCCTTTGGTTTTGTTCATTTTGTTGCATTAGATGTATGCCGTGGGCGGAATATCCGGGAATGTTATTGATTTAGACGCTTGGGAAAATGCAGGAACTGTTAACACTACTGCTATACAACCTATTCAGATATATATTGAAATAGCCGCTCAAGTAGTTCTGCTCGAAGCTGTCATTTTTGGATTTGTATATCTTCATTTATTACGAAATCTTTTGGGATTTGTACTGGTAAGTCATATCCAGGGCACTGTGTATTTCAACTTGCTAAACATTTTAATTTGAATTTATTTATGAACTTTTTATTCCAGGCTATGATTCTTTTAGTTCTGAGTGGTCTGTTTTTTATTGGCATTATGCTAAATGTCCTGAGATTAATTGTCCACGAGGAGAGTTTTCAGGAGGAAATGCGTAGCAATTTAAAACAGCGCATGAATAAAAAGATATATGAATTTGAGTTTGAAATCTACCAGGAAAAGGCAAGTTCAGTTTGTTAGTTTCAAGATTTTGTTTTAGATTACTTAAATTAGGCTCATCTATCTCCTCTATATTTTCAAATTTTAGTATCAGTGTTGTGGAGTTGCTAATTACAAAGATTGGTCTGAGTTCAAAGCACTAGAAATCAAAGATTCAGTCCCACCTTCTTGTTGTAAAAAGTCTATTCAAGGTCTTGATCGCTTGAACTGTGGATTAAAAGCTTTGGTTAAACCCGAAAGTGAAGTAAAGAAAACAATTAATACGAGGGTAGGTCAAGCTTGTGTATCTTACAAACATTATCGCCTTGTTTAAACTTACTACGGCTAGAAATGAATTAATCCTAAAATAAAAGCATAGACCACAAAATGTACTTCGTTCCCCTTATAGGGCTGTGCGACGTTCATGGGAGCAGACTATAAAAAAGCCTTTATACAAATCCTAGTTGAAAACGAGATAGTAATTATACTCATCGTCGCTGCTGTTGTATTTGTGTTTCTCATATTTCGAAGATGGTATCGAAAAAAACACCACAAGCCCATTGTATATGAAGATCCAAGAGAGCAGGAAAATGATGCCGAATCGGATATTATCCCCGGCACCCCAATGAAATCATATATTTCCAGTTCACAGCAAATTTATTATGCCCCCTGAAAATTTGTTCTAACTTCGCTAAAGATTCCAAGTAGATTAAATAATTATGTAGATTCATATACTCTTAAGCTCTTCAACGTTTTATAGGCTTCAACCTAATTACGATAGATAAAGTTTTTAATCATATTTAAATTGTCATAGCATGAATTCAATTTGTTGTCTTATCTGTAAACGGCTATAGTACAATAAAAGAATTTTTCTCCTTCAACCATTTCCCGATTCGTATATTCTATCACTGTGACTTCATGGCCATCTAGTGTTCCTGTGTTGGCAGTCGGGTTTATAGCTTGAAGTACTATAGTATAACTTAAACTTACTAGTCGCTTCTTTATTTCCTCTGTAACATTATTCAACATTCACCACTAACTAAACTAACCGACCTCTTCGTTTTATTTTGTCGTGGAGACATTTCGCCAATATGTCAATGTTAATAGTAGTTGAACATCGAATAATCCACGGACGGAGGATTTCTGGCATATCGTTTCCATTTTGAACATTAAGGTAATTAGAAATTACATAGTAAGTCGTGTCGTTCATCACCAATCACCACAATGCACAACACACATGTGAATGAACGAAAAAACTAGGCAAAAACAAAATATCCTCTTGGCTGCTGCGCTGCAGCGACTGGAGACGAATGGAGTGAATGTTGAATGAACGACTATTCTCAGTCTGAAAACGGAACGTTCTAAATTTTCCTAGCGTCCGGTCCAACGTCCAAGTCTATAGCGACGGCAAATTTCACTCACAATAAGTCAGAAGTCAGAATGACTACCAAAATGTATTCAACAATTGCGACTATAATTTTGGGACTATTTTCGGTAAATTCAGGTTTAAATAATTGTCCAATTCCGTGTATGAGTATACAACCATTATAAGCCGATAATCTCTAAAGGTTTACGGAGCTGTTGGAAGTATTTTCTACTACAAAGAACTATTAAAGTTCCCCTCCAAAGGTGACTGGCCATTCAACCAGAGGATTAGCATTTGCTTGATCCTAGCCGTAAATATATTGTACATCGCATCAGCAATCCTGGGATTGTATACTTTAATCAGCCAGCGCTTGTATATGTATTTATGGTAAATCTTAATAATTGCATTATTGTATTTAACGGTGTGTTAAAATTTATTTCTCCTAAATAGCTTTGATGCAAATACACTTATGTTTAAAACTTAGTATTGGTTAGGTCAGCATTCATTTTATTCGGTACATTTGCAATACAACTGCTGCATGGAGTGGCCTGCGTTCGAGCATCTATGGAGCCAATGAACAAGGTGATATTTTCCACATTTAGGACCTACCAAAACGACAGAGCAATCATGTCTTGGCTGTTGGACTTTCAATGGCAGGTACCCAAGTTTTTAAGGATAGGTTATGCTGGAAGTCTGCGGTAGAGCATACGCAAAAATTAGCAACTGTTATAAACTATGAATTCCCTGAAAAATGTCTTCCCTCACTTGTGTGAATAGTATGATTGTTGCGGTATCAAATCTTATATGGACTGGAGATTGCTTGATCTGTCATACAACAATTTTTCAGTTCCAAGTTCATGCTGTAACCGGAAGATGAGTATGCCTCTACCTAACTGCGGCCATGGCATTGTCGCTCCAAATGTTTCTGTTCAATCTGTTCAGCAAACAATCAACACAGAGGTAAGACAATACAGCCGATTGATTACTTTTACAGTCGAATGTTTAATTTTAGTACTTGCACAAATGTTCATACATAAAAAATAGTGAATTTTTATATATTATATTTCCTTTGTACCAGGGCTGTGGAGATAAAATATCACGTATTTACCAAGATGATATACGAGTTACAGGGTTTATATTGCTTACTGTAGCCTTCATAGCACTTGTTGTGGGTATTGCAATGATAGTTTTTCATCAAAAAATGCAAACTCACAGAGGACATATTAGAAGAAATCCACATTCTCGTAATTCTGCTGATGTGCGATCCCGTCGCAATCCGCAACCACGTGCACAGAGACGCCAAGGATCAGGAAGTATTATCTCCACTCTTGGGTCTACTTCAGGTGTGAACGAGAGCCTTCAGAAAGTTCCATCTTACTACAAGTAAAATACATACATAAGTGTGCGATAATAAACAGTCAATAACTAAGAGTAACGGACGATTATTTTCGTTTTAGAACTGCTGTGATTCACAAGCCTCCTACTGGTAGAGGGAGAATTCCCAGACAAGGCTCTACAAGGAACTTCCAGATTAAGGTGGGTATGCAAAAACCTAATCCAAAGTTGAGGGTAAATTGTCATCCGAAGTCACGCTTCATAGCTCAAAGGATGGCTACCAAAACTCCGCGTGGCCACGACTACATGAAAACAAATCGTACGTCGCTTGAAACTGGACTTAATTATTTGTCTCATAACAAATTATACTATACAAATAACACTTTTTACGCAGTGCTCTTATTCAAGATGATTGTTTGCAGTTGAAATGCTGATGCATCCAATAGAAACACATTCCACTTGTAGTGCCACACCAAATCCTTCAGACCTGTTTCCTTTCTATGGGGATCAAACATCTTCATCCGGCTGCTTCCAGACTCTGGATGTCGATACAAGGATTTCAAATCGAGGTAAAACAGGAGATTCCAAAACTATTGCTCACTACAATAGCTTGCCGCATGTAGTTACATTTCCTGATGGTAGAGTTGAAACCCTGTACCATTACAATACGTCACATGTTCATGCTCAAAATACACGAAGAAAGCATTCGCAGCGTGCAAAAACTACTTTCATCGAAGGGAAATTTCCATCATTAACTATCACTTCAACTCTGGCAACTATTCATGAGGAAAACGAAAGCGTCAAGTCCGGGAATTCACAAGCAAGCAGTACCTGTACGACTGCAGCGTCATCTTCACCCAAGTCCTTGTCAAAATCTTCCAGTAAGCTGACACAAGAGAACATTGAAGTCGTAAATGAAGAACGTCTTATCCCCGAAGATATATTAGATGGCAATAGCAGTGAACCTGAGAATACAGCAACAAAAGAGACAAATAACAAAACTGAGCCAGCAACCGTTGAAGATCCTATCAATGTTCAAGCGAAGATGTGCTCAATGATTGAATTTGAGCGTAATTGTAATGAGAATCTTAGTAGGAATAGTTGCGATAATCCACTTTCGCCCGATGCAATTGCTGACCATGATAGGGAATGTGTTTGACTGTGGTGAAAGTATTAGATCATTTTTGTGGAAAGTTAAAATATATCGAAAATATTTTTTACTAATATATGTACATTAATCACACAGGTAATGCATTTTGTTGAAGAAGTAATAATATTCTTCAACTAAATCCACTAATTAAAAACATAAATGATCTATAAAAGGCACAAACTTGGATTCTCGGTTATATACATATATGATCTGGGAGTCTGCATAGCATGTAGGCACAATTACTCATTATGTGTTATGTCAAAGAAATCACGAGTTTCAGATTTGACATACTTGTTCTCATTACTTGCTTAATGAGATAGTACATACCTACGACTTACGACAATAATATCATTAGATTCCGATGTAACAAGAATTTAAGTCACTGATTTTAGGTGTGACAGTGTGTCGTGTTAACATGTACAATACGACGATTTTAGGTGTGAAAGTTATCGCGTAAATGTGCACAATACGACGTACGCACCTATGTACCTTTACTGGCAAAATCTTCCACCACAAGGAATGATTTCCAAAAGTCTGAAACATGTTAATTCATTATAAAAAAACATCGCGTATTCCTTATCGGACTGTTGTGTATGTATTGGAGAGCGTGAGTCAAGCTTTTTTGGTTCATTAATTATGACAAAAATATTGACGACGTGCTATTTTGAGAGCATTACGGCTGTGTTAACTTTCGCATTGTATGGGCCATTTTTTAAATAATGTACTTTTGAATTAAAAATAATCTCTTGTCGAATTAGAAAAGTCAAGTTGAACTGTCTGCTTTGCAATTTGCAACTATTGAAAGGAAATTCTTTGTAATACTGCTCGATGACCCCTACAGGTTGTTCGTAGATTAGACGTCACTATATATCAAACGCCGACAAAAACTTACGTTATCTGAGATCATGCATTCGTATTCATTTCCATGCCAACCCTGCTGCTGGTAATTTTTAAGCAAATTGTTAGTAACGTACGTATAGACACAGATAGGCACGTTATGGTCGGAAGTCGGAACTCCTTTGTTGAGTATATAATCATCATTGTAGTGATCTTATACGTTCACAGTGCCCGAAATGATAAAAAAAAGCAAGTATGCACATGCACAAAATCCAAATGACCGATATGTGACAATACTTACACCTGTTTGGAAATGACTCTTTTATCTCTATACAGTAATATAAATTTGTTTTAATCTGTCCCCAATGCTCCCAAAATAATATTCGCTAAATTACTCTCCATAATATAATAATAATAAATCCCTTGGATTATTTCAAGTGCCATTCTTGGTATACAATACTCTCTGAAGTAAGCATCTGAATTTCTGGGTAGGTGATTTAGTCTTTTCCTTTTCATCGTGTAAATTCTCTCTACAGGGATGTTGCCCGGCAAAAATATTGTACACTCTGCCAATTGGAAGAAAATGACAGGAAATGCCGAGTTTCCGTTATGAAGACGGATGTGAGACTGACTAAATCTATAGCACAGTGCAGAATTTATGCATTTAGGACCAGATGCACACTTGTAATACTATACTGTCTCTTGAGTTTTTTAAGGGGGATTAATGGTATGTACAATTAATGGTATGTATATTCTACTCCACTGACTAATCGCTTAAATGAATAACTAAATTCCAGCATATTATGTATGTATCTATAATTACTTTAGTAGGGAAATTGCATGATAGAACCTTGAGATTCCAATTTGTGGGTTAAAATTGTAGCTCTGTAATTTGCCGCTTTTGCTGTAAGTAACTTATGGTGAACATAGGATGAATGAGTGCAATGAAATACACAAGTCTCATCTTCATAATAAAATATATTGTACTAGTTATAAATATAATATGTGACGCATGACGTATATTCCTCAATCTGTTTGACAGTAATACTCACTTGGGGTCAAGAAAAAATAATTTATTAGTATTAATAAAAAATTTTGATCAAATGTTAGTTGAGAATTATTTTTGTATTATGCATGTATATCTTACTTCCCTTTCATCACAAAGAGTAAAGTAAGCGGGTACACCGCTGTGTATTTGTGTATTTATTGTACCTAATAATAATAAACAATGTTACTCGTTCTTCTGTGTATATGAATGATATAAAATAAACTATTAATAAGCAGGTACTAACGAAATTTAATTTATCAAATCAAAGACCACCCGGGCATGTCAGACCAGATTAAGCAGGGTAGTACGAAGTTTATGTATGAAATACCTCATTAACTTTAATTGATTACAAATGACGTCATTGGTGGATGCTCCCCTGTTGACCAGGAGATAGGGGTATACCGAGAGTTAGAACGTCGCACAGATCTTTCAAGTGCTTTAGTTCTTTTTAGCTCCTCGTGAGTTACGGATGAGAGCGTAAAGAAACTCCGAATCATCACACTGCCAACCTGAATTGTGTTATCTACTTGTCTCTCAGCATACTTGAGTAAATGACTTTGACGGCGTTACTGAGTATTGAACTTGTCAATTGCAGGGAAGAAAAGACGATTACGAGTGTATAGGCTTTATTCTTGCAAATTAAGATCAAAGTTTTGGTTGCATGTGTGTATTTATTTGAGTGTCATATGACTGACACTTAAATAATATCTGTGGGGTGAAATATGAATGACAGGTTAGCAAATCTTCTAAGGGTATGGTGTAGTGCAGGGTGTAGAAAACGTTCGTCAA
The DNA here is from genome assembly GCA_034696945.1 of Lipothrix lubbocki. Taxonomy (NCBI): domain Eukaryota; kingdom Metazoa; phylum Arthropoda; class Collembola; order Symphypleona; family Sminthuridae; genus Lipothrix; species Lipothrix lubbocki. The sequence continues at coordinate 21,076 of JAQGAK010001199.1, forward strand.
TCCAGCGATACTCAAGACTCGTTATTGCCACATCGTCTTATTGGAATTTTATTATTGTCTTCACGCTGATTTTTGCTTTCAACTCTAGTGAATCCGCAGAGGTTTCCTCTGGTTTTGGTATGCAATGTTTATTACCACTTTTAGACTCGGTACATGTCTACAATGTATCTTATTGTGCTAAACTGATTTAAATCAGAAAATGTTTTTAAACGTGCCCATAGAATGAAAATTCTAATAAATTCTAGGACTTTCGGGCTCTTCTCAGAAATGTGATCGGGAAGGAGAAGTGTTCCCACTGCCAGGATCTCTCGAAAATAAATGCTTTACTTGCTTGTGCAAGGTAAGGTGTAATAATTATTTTTCTTTTCTCAGTCCGTACTCATTGGTGTATTCCAGTAGCACCTTCATTAAGAAATTATACCTTGTAATAATTATTTATCGCCGTAAGGCATAATTAACCATTTATGTTATGCACTGATAAAGCTGTTTTAACTGCTTGGGGCAACGCAAAAATTCGTACATAATATTGCGTGCAGAAACTAAAATGTGGCTCCTTTGTTTGCCTATTGCCGAGTAAGTTTGCTGTGGGTCTCTATACAAAGACTTAACCCGTTCAGCTTCTTCAGACAACTCTGACAATAAGAACTGATTTCGGTAGTGGGAAACATAGGCATTTTACTTTCAGCAGCCATCCAGGGTAAAAGAGCACTTTTGAAAGTAACGTTATGTATGTGTGTTAGTAAAAGTCAAAAAAATATGAAAGTAAGCCAAGTGTCGACGCATTTCATAATGCACATAAATGCAACTCTTTCATCCTGTATCGTTACCATTGGAACCTAATGCTTACCTATGCAAGTACAAATTACACAACGGTGCACGGGGTACTTGGAGACTTTGAAAAGCCCTATTTCACTTTCTGTTGAACATTCTTGGGAATGTAGTAAATATGGACATATAATATAATGTAAAGGAAGAAAACATACATTCTATTCGAGGTACAAGAGCTTTATAATCATTAGTATATCACCGAAATCATCTGTGAGAAGTATAGCTAAGTGCATTCTAAAGCGTCTCAAACCAAATATGCGCTGGAATCCTTGTACATACATAGGTATATCTATTAGGTAGAGGAAATCCACACAATATCTTCAACAATGCTTCCGTGTGATCAACAAGAATGTAGAAACATTAAGAGGACATTATGTAGTTTTATTTGGAGATCGTCTGGACCTGGAACTTGTCTATAATTAGGGTAAGATTACTGGGTAAGGTACAAAAGTAGCGTCTCTCACAAGAATCAAGCTCACGAACTGAACAAACTGGTATGTGAAAAATGTAGCTTCGTGAGCATCCGCAGTAATAGTGAGTAATGACTTCAGTTTTTAAGCTAATTGTGAGCTCTATACACGAATCCACCTTCGCTTTTACATAATAACTGAATATGGCAATCATGATGTTACAAATCCATGATTTTATTCTTATAGCTATGTATGTATTTCTCATTTTGAGCAAGTAACAAAGGAAAAATACATCATCTCCATTATGTATGTATTTATGTACACCCTTAAACATGGTAATTTAACGGGGTATGTAGTCCCAAAGAATGAATTCAGTATCGTTAACAATTTCATCATTAACTTCTTTCTACAGTATACCCAAACCGCAAGTTGTCACTAGAAGCTGCTGCTAACAATAGAAAATCAAATAAAAGCACGAAAGAGTCTGTCCCTATATACTCTACTCGTGTGTAGAGCAATAAAACTATCCGCACCTTTTGTACAGCTGTTGTAAATCAAGTCCTCGTAAATGGGCTTCAAGGGTCCGACAGCGACCCATCCCATCGAAACTCGGAGAGAGTGGTGTTCAATGTAGGTATAACAAGTTAATTATTATTGAGGAAGACTCGATCATATCGTGAAGATAACTGTCTCAGTTTCCATTCAGAACTTTTCCTATTACTTCCCCATTCTGTATCAACCCAGAATACAGATTAAGTTCCCATGATGGGACTCACTGAAGACTACAGCAGTCAATCCAAAATATGATATCAGTGTGCTTGACAATAAATGTAGAGGATTTTGCCCTCCAAAGAAGTAAAGAGCATCTTTGATGTATTTGTTTAACAAGCCACATATCAAAACACACTAAGCCATATAGAAATTATGTTTGAATAATAATTTGTTTTCGTTTAAATATGCTCACTCGTTGAATACATTATGTGGAGTATTTGACTCGACCCAACATCTGTAAATTATAAAATATAACCGCTAACAACATCATTGTCATATTTTGATTTGAGATTATTACTATTTTGATGTAAATCATTTGTATATTTATTATAAAAGTAGGTAACTTCTTTACTGTTCAATTGATATATACCCGTTTTTTTCATATAATTAAGAACAAATTATGCTATTCAGCATATTTATATTTATAAAGTACTTACTGCTACGGAAAATCATTGTCATCAATGCACACCAACATTAATAGACGTTATACATACCAGCCTATCCTAAAGTTTGTCATTGGCATTCTAATTTTCAGAGACAAAGATCATCAAGAATGAAATATTTCTTAGGAGATTTTGGCGGTGTCAATTAATGTTAACAACGTTTCTTGCTAGAGTTTACTTTCTAATATTAATAACAGCTAACTGTATACAGCTATCTACGAAATATATAAAATACTGACATAGCAAGAATGAGATAAGGAAAAATATATTTTACAAATTGAACCGTTTCTCATTGTAAAGTAACAGTAGACCATCCATAAACTGGACCTCACAAAAACTCTTAAAAGGAATATCATCCCATATTTTTTCCATATATTATCTTTGTATCTTTTGCTTTCGTTGATTTCCAGTAATGCTGTTTGTTTTCTCATATGTGATCATTCATTTTACTGTCGATAACTGAAAGGTGAAAAGCAAATAGGTGAGCAAAGATAAAGAGATGAGTATGAATGCTTTGCCTGTACATTCATCTTAAGGGAGTGAAGGAGCCTCTGATAGAGAACCTTTAAGCCCCCGGGTTTCATCAAGCAGATAAATGAGCCCACCGACGAAGTGCATCCCCTTCTTTGTGAGGTCTCTCATCATCCTTTCATTTTCCAACATCCACTCATACATCCGATCACCCTTTGGAATTTAGTGATTCGTAGAAAAAACTGATGTGCGGTATAATAAGTGTCTTCTTGAGAATTCCAACTGTATTTCTCATTGGATCAGGAAGCTTTACTGATTTATGAATTTTATAGCTTTTTCTTATTTTACTTAATAAATGGAACCTTGTGTTAACATTAGGAACGGACATATTGATTTTTGAAATATAGATTTTACCAGAGAGACATTTAATAGGAGATATAAATCCCTAAACATGACGATGAAAAACTTCCTTGTGACCCAATTTATAATGTTATCACTCACGTGAATCGTCAGTACTACATTTCAATCGAAGTCAATGCTGAGGTCTTATTAATGATGTTATGCTTACATAAGAAGTGGCTTTAGGAAATACCAAGCATGTAAGTGTATTCCGACGCATACTTGGGTCTAAATATCCTGCTCTGGATGGTCAGAGGTTATGGTAAACATACGACGCTTTGCAATGACCTTTTCTCAAGGCTAAATAAAATCGGTATTTTCCGGATGAACACAGCGTAATTCCTTGGGATTGCTAATGTTATTTTTTATTGCTCTATTCATGCCCATGGCAAAAACTGGAATACTGTTCCCATGTAATTAGCTTGTTTGCCTCTTCCTTGCAATGCCAAACATTACATCCACGTATACATGCATTATGTAGAATAAAATGCAACGAGTTCAAGGGAAATACCATCTGAAAGTGAATGTGGTTAAAAATGAGAAAATCCTGGTTCCCAACCGTTTCAATCCAACAACAAAGCAAGCCGGTAGGAATTATTGCAGGATAATTATACTCTTCCTAGATCCGTTCTCATGTTGCTGCTGTACATCCTGTGGGTTTACCTATTTCCGAATTATTTTGTCTTAAACAATTTAAGTACTCATAAATCACCGAATGATTTTTATATTCTAGAACTTAATGAGTACTGTGTATTCAATTTTATGTTTATCTCTGCATTCGCACAATTTATTATTTTATTTACTCATGCAGTTAGAGATATAATGCTTTTTACACGGATTTTTGAAGCAGGTGGTACCTCACATGTGTAAATAACAGCTAACAGAATGTGAGGAGAATTAACTTCACTCAATTAAAACATTTGACCAGGTAATTTCCCCTCCACAGCACACTGCAATACAGAACAACATGACAATAATAAATGTTTATCTAATTCCAATCAATTTACCCACTGGTAACTGGTAACTTCCATTGAGATGTTATTCGAAGAGATCTCATGGTGCCCCCACACTGTATAGAATGCATAAAAGACTACAATTTTCAACATACTATTTTTTGCTGGGCTTACTTTTATATACTTAGGTAATTCTTAGGTACTTAATAGGTAGTAGTACCTGCATTAAAGAGCTTTTAGTGCCCCAGTGCTTAGTTAGCAATAAAATTATGGTTCAGAAAAACGTGCTGAGTCTGCTATGATTCAATACTGTATCAGACGAACTCCCATGTAGATGTCGGAACACCAAAGTTATTCTCAAATTTTAAGGATCCTCTTTAAAAATCTACTCGTTTTTCAGAATGGTTTTGTCGAGTGCGTAAAACAGTTCTGTCCAAGTCTGAAGGGCTGCTACCTCATCCCATCTGACCAAAAAAGCGGATGTTGTGAGTTCTGTAAAGGTATGTACTTATAGTTTAAACCCACAGCTACTTCTTCATATAGTATACTCATGGTTAGATACATATGTAGTTGCTATAAAAACTTAAAAGAGACTCCAAATCAGTAGTCAGTATACTCTTCTGACAAAGCATAATGGGCTTTGTGCTGAGTTTTAACTATTATGTTGCTTCTTTTGCTCCTATATCCCGTCAGTTCGAAATAAACACTTTTTAATTAAATTATCCAATCATTAACTTTATTAATATTGATGTGTTCGTTTACAATTATTCTAGGTTGTAAATTACATGACATCACTTACAAAAGTGGATCAGAGAGTACACGAGATTGTAGAATTTCATCATGTTTTGCTGGTGTCCTAACAAGATCTCATGTTCAGTGTTATGTCCCATGCAAGAATCCAATACCACCTCAACCAGGCCAGTGCTGTCCGTCATGTAAAACTTGTAGCTTCAATGGTCGTCAATACAAGAATGGAGATGAAGCTACACTGCCGGGAGATCCATGCGTCCGTTGTAAATGTGAGATGGGTTCAATGGTTTGTAGCAAACATTCCTGTCCAGTGCTATCATGTCCGGCATCAAGTACTTACTTAGAAAAAGGAGAATGCTGCCCAAAGTGTAATGGCAGCAGGACCGTGTACTTACCACGCAATAGTTGCATTCTTGGAGAAAAAACTTATGCATCTGGAACTACCTTCCGACTTGATACCTGCACAAATTGTACTTGTGTAGAGACTACAGCCCTTTGCGAACGTTTCTCATGTCCTCCGCTGGATTGTCAGCCGATTCATCAAATGATGACACCGGGTTCCTGCTGTCCAACATGCGTTGAACCAGAAGCACCACATCCCAAGGCACAATGTACTTTCAACGATGTAATTTATGATGTATGTACAACTAATTTAACCTGGTTTCCCGGTACGCCTCTGACAAGTTTAATCCCAGTAGAATTTTTCAAGTCAAGTTGCAAATTTCAGTGAAAGACCGCTATTTCAAGCCCCTTCATTATCCGACTTTATTCAATCATAATATACCTCACATATTTCAGAATGACGAAAAGTGGGATGTTGATACGTGTCGTAGTTGCAAATGTGATTGGGGAAATGTGAGATGCGCGGAGCAAAAGTGCCCCAAACATAAGCGATGTCCTCATGGTTACAAGCTTAAATCTCTTCCTGGTCAATGCTGTCCTGATTGCGTAGGAGGTACTTAACTAATCAAACTATGGTGAAGGAAGAATATAAATTCTGGTCAAACGTATTTACTATTAACGTACCTATATCTGCATTAAATGACAATTTCAGAGGATGGTGTCTGTACTGTATTTGGTGATCCTCATTACCGTAGCTTTGACGGTCGAATATTTAATTTCCAGGTATTTACCAATAGCCAAATATTTCAAACATATGTTTCATGCTGACATTCATTGTTTCTGCTGTATCTATTTCAGGGAGCTTGCAAATACCTCCTAACTTCCGATTGCCGGAATAAATTCTTCGCAGTTCGCGTTCGTAATGACGCCAGGGAATCTCGAGCATTTTCATGGACAAGAACGGTCACCATCAAGCTAAAGGAGGGACGAGTTACCTTGGGACAGAAGATGAGGATCAAATTCAATGGAAAAAGAGTGGCTCTTCCGTTCACCCATGGAAGTATCCGAATCCATCCTGAGGGCTACTTGGCCATGGTGGAGACAGGAGTGGGGTTGAAAGTACTTTGGGATGGTGACAGCTTTCTAGAAGTGTCAGTAGCACATTCCATGCAAGGTCGCTTATGCGGTCTTTGTGGAAATTTCAATGGCAATCAGTCTGATGACTTAACGACCAGACAAGGTTATCCAGCTAATCATCCTACCATATTTGGGAAATCATGGAGAGTTGGGGGCACTAAAGCATGTTCACGCCCTGAAGGAGGTGAGTGTTACAGTGTTTTTACAATGTTACAGAGCATAGGTCTTTAGGAGATTACTATGTAACCAGGAGAAGCTGATATTCATTTAAAAGTCATTAATTTGTTGAAACATTGTAAAAATACACGTAATTAATTGCTTTCTTTCAGTGAAAAGCCCACTGCCACGTTGCCAACGATATGGAATGACAAGATCGAAAGCGGAGAAAGTATGCAGCACAATAAAATACCCAGTATTTTCCCGGTGCCATAAACTCGTTTCCGTGGATAGATTTCTAAAGTAAGCCTTTTATTCATTTCTTTTACATCCGCATATCTTCCTAGAATTAATAATGGAAGTCTAAAATAATAAAGTAAATAAAATTGTCACTTTACTATGTTATAGCTATTATGTGTACTATGATCTATGATGTAGTATCTACTGGTAATTATGTATTTACATTTATGGAATTATTTAAGGTCCTGCACACTAGACATGTGCGAATGCCCTCAAGGACGAAAGTGTCATTGTGAAGTATTAACAGCATATGCAAGAGCATGTCAAAGGTCAGGTGTAACGATACTGGACTGGAGGGAGGCTACAGGATGTTCCAAAGAGTGGACGTGGTAAACAGTGGGGTTGTAAATGAGAAAGTTACATTAAGAATTTTTTATTAAGTCACAAAAGTTACTGAAACCTCAATCTACACGTTTCCAAGACTGGTATTTTATATTACAGTAATAATATCTTTTATTTTTTGTCCTTGGAAATATATTTTGTTACGTTTGTAAAAAATTCTTTCCTGAAGGCTGATTACTATAGGCATCAGTGAAATAAAGGTTCTCTCTCTCTCTTCGCACTCCATAACCTTAATTAATAAATTGTACAAAAATATAAATCCAGAAAGTTGTTAGTGCATAAAGGTATATATGTGAAAGAGTATTGTAGAGATCTTCATGGTGGTCAAACTATTTCTTGAAAGTAGCTGTTATACGTAGTTATATACTATATACATAAACAATGAAAAACTTTATGGATTTGGGAATGTATTTATAACGGCATTGATTTCTAATTTGTTATTAATCTCCGGGATCTGATTCACGCTCACCTGGTCGCAATTGTCAAGGTTTCATGCTCATATAATTTTGCTGCTAAATACCTATAAGTATAATTTTATGTATAATATCACAATGCCGATTTATTTTATTCAAGTTTAATTAATCGAAGACTTTCCTGATGAAATGGCATAATATATAATGTGAGGTGAGATGTGACATACTTAATTTATTTCAACACCTGCCTACACTCTACACTGTGAATAAAACGTGTCTGGGACGAGATCTCGTATAAAACAAGTTGTTTACTTTTTTAATTCATTGAAAACATACGTGTAAAAGCTGCTTACAGTGCTACAGATTAATATTAAAGTTCATATAATGTGCATAATGTAATACTATAAAAACGGACTGGAAATACACTAAGCATAATACATACTACCAGTGAGCATTTCCTGAAACTATTTCGATTTTTTGTTCTTGCCAAGATTTTGGTGCTTACTGGAAGTTGCCGAAGATGATTGAGACTTTGCTTCTCCTTGATGATTCGATGTTGACGATGAAGCACTCTTGTCTCCACTAATCTTCGCCAAGCGCTTGTACTTGAAAACAAATGCGTCTACGTCGAATTTACGTTTGCACCCTTCATAGTTCATGTATCGAATTTTTCCAAAAACTTCGCGTTCTCTCCAACCCTGGTCATGAGTACCACAAATACTCCACATACATCCTAGCAAAACAAATTCACATTTTAGAATGACTAACATTTCATCAAAGGAGGCAGTTTAATTAAAGAGCACTTGCCAACATATCCATTTGGATCCCGACCGTCGATATTGTATTTATCATTCAGGTAAATAGCAATCTCCAAAGCTTTCTCTGGTGACTCAGACCATTCTAATATCTTTTTGGCCCAGTACATTCTCAAAAACCCATGCATTTTCCCTTCTATTGTAAGCTGGATTTGAGCAGCATTCCACAAATCATCGTAAGTTTTTGCTTCTACAATAACCCAATTACCCCAGAGGTTAAATATAAATGACGGCATACCTATATGAGTACATAAACAAGACCGTAAAAACAATACGAACCTTCAAATTCTTTCAATTTGTACAATTTAGGTCTCTTATCCTTTCTATGCAAATCCAAAGAAGTTCGTGCCCAGTTCAGTGCACCATCGAGAGAGTCATAATTTTCGTTGTAATAGCAAAAATTATCAGACAATTCACGTCGAACTACAGCTTCTTCAATAAAAACGGAAGCTGCTGCCTTGTGGGATGATTTCTTCACTTCCAAAACAGAGCGAGCGACAGATATTTGACCTGAATGTTACGTAAAACCAAAATTATAATAAAAACGGTTACGTCGTGACTGAAACGTTTAGTGATGACTAGCCGTCACTTACCAAAATGAAACCACGGCGATAAATTACTTAGAACATTAGCATTGGGGTCATTTCGTTTGTGCTCGAAGTTCTTCAATCGGTCATCAATGAATGATTTTAATACTTTAAATCCTTCGTTTTCTCCTGGCTGCGCCCATTCCACTTCCTTCACTGACTTGTTAATTTCAAGAAAATTCATCAACTTGCCCCAATCGTTGAAAGGATTTCCACATTTCATTAGAGATTCATCATGGTATGGGTGTTTGATCACAGGAGGAAATTCCGTTAGATATTTTGGTAAGTTGTTATTAATTTTTGGACGAATAGTTCTTGCAGCATGTTCCTGTTTTTCTGACGTGACCCACAAGGGAACTATATTATGGGCATCTACCTATAATATTAAAATTCCAGATATATTTCTTTTGAGCGAAAGGTATTCTAATTGAGTATTACACGTACCTGACAAAAAGGAACATCCGAAGGAAGTTTTTCGCTGACTTTTTGCACCCACAATCTAGGCACCCGAAGTGGCGCAAAATCTGTTACTACGCCTCCTATTTTGTGCTTAACAACGAATTCAGGAATGGTTTTTTTTGCTTCTCCAAAGAATAAATGGAAAGGTATTTTTAGTTTGCATAATTCCTCCCGCACGTAAGATAATCCTGGAAGATTTACAAATATTTAATATTTTCAACTTATTGCAAAGATATTTCAGAAATTCTTGAACGTACGAAATATAGGACATTACCCCGTAGCATAAACCCGTACTGTCGCAGAGTTGCATCCAGAAATTTCGGCACTAAGCAGAAACATACAATCAACGGGACCTTCTCTGCAATTGCTAGTCTCTGAGCATAAATCATGGCCCAATTATCTACATGAAATTTGTTAAAAGTACAAAATAAGTTAAAAATAAGTCAACTCAAGCTAATACTGGTGCCCAAACGTCTCTTCACTCTTTTTTGATCCAGACGCTCGAGACACAAAAATTGTTACATGAATTTCCCCAACGGAAAAAATTTGTTCGCATCATCATGTTCTAGCTCTGTTAAAGTATATATTAGGTGTTACTGATACCATTGTCGGTAGCCAGTACCAAAATCTCTCACCTTGTACCCTTTGATCCCTGGACATCCAGTACAATATCCCGCGGTGGTACTGCGGGAGATTCTCTTCCTTGCTTAGCATACGGCATCTCGTTTTGTCGAATTTAAATTCCAGGGGGGAAGCTGCTTGCTGTAATATAAAGTATCTTTCAATTACAGATTTCATATATTCATATACATAGATCCGACATTCATATATTAGAACTATTTATTACATCAGAGAAGGACGCATTGACCTAAAGCATACATACCTTCAAACGTTGGTCACGGATTCTGTCCAGAAATTCAACTACATCATCCTCCGTTGTTTTTGTCTTCTTCGAACTAGAAGCCATTTCTAACAATACTTAAAAGATATCACAAGCCTACTTTTCACCTATTTGGTTTAATAATGCTAAAATTAGTGCCACATTCTTACTAAATTGACCAAAGATCGCACATTTGACTAACTAAAACTTACTTAAAATGACCGATTCCCACTAAATTACTAATAATAATAGTTCTAGTTTAATTTCCCTCAATGGATGTAACCACACTATTTTACTATCATTGAATCGTATTAAATTCTAACTTAGAAATCTTATACCGAGAAGCTCCCAGTAAATATTAAAAGATCATAGGGGTCACTTCTCCAGGTTAAATAAATTTGATTTTTAATAATGTAATATAATTGCTGTTTTAATATTAAATATAACTGATGTTTAATTTAATGAATATAATGGTTTTTATTAAATTGTAAAACGTAAATAAACCGTTTCACTCCACGCGTCATGGAAGGCTCAAGGCTTTTTAAATAATATTTTTTGTTTACATTTTGGAGCGTAAAACAGAAACAACACATGGAAAAAACCAGACGGCGGGAAGGGACGGCGGACGGGACGAGATTTGAATTCAAATGGCGCGTTACGCAGCCAATGGTGGAAGGGCCTTCATTTCCATCACATGGCGGAATCACATGGACATTCAAGATGCATGGCTGAAAGAAGCACGCGGTGGAGGAACCGAAAGTAAAGTGTGTGTGGAATAATAAGAGAAACAAACCTCGGATTTTACCCGGTATTTCTGTTAATAAGCCCTCAAGTCCCTGCGCGATGGACCCTGAAACTATGGATTGTGAGTTCATTAATTTAATTTTATATACTGTAATGTTGTTATGATTGGAATTTTAATAATTTCCGTCATCCATTTCACGCGGTATTGAAAGATGAGAGAAGCATGTCTTTTTATTGTGCTGTGAGCCCCACAGCAGTGTTTATCATACAAAAGCATGTATTTGTATTTTTTTGGACTATTGCCATTTAATACTTTAAATATGAATATGAGTTTAATGTTAATTATGTTGGACGACATTCGTTAAATCGTGGGAATTTTTGTGGAATGTGTTCGAAGTGCTGACATTTGACTTTTTGAAAGTATATTCGGATATTTTCTTGTCAAGCTAATGTTGATTTATGTTCTGTTTGTTTTAGAAGAATTCGTTTGTTGTAGACACTTCATTGGTTTAAGAAGACTTTCTGAGATTTGTTCATTATAGTAAAATACATATTTTGTTTTTCTAGACGAAAATGCTGGGGGACACAAAAAGAAGAAGAAGTCGAAAAAGAGCGATGAGACTGGCGATGGTGTGAGTCTAGCGGATGTGCAGCATGCGAAAAGTTTTGCATTGGCAACTTCATCGGATCCGTCTAAGATGAATGCATCTGAATGGCCATTGCTTCTAAAAGTATGAAAAATGAAGAAGACTTCTTGTATTCTCAAATCATATTCTGTAGGATATTACGTGTTGCAGAATTTGTAGAATTATCGATTAAGTAATTTTGATTATGTGATTGTTTGTTATTTTCAGAATTACGATCGACTTAATGTAAAAACTACTCGCTTTACACCACTGCCATTTGGATCATCACCACTTAAACGGGAAATAAAAGACTATGTGCGATCTGGATTCATAAATTTGGATAAACCATCTAACCCAAGCTCGCATGAGGTGGTTGCTTGGATCAAGCGAATCTTGAAAGTTGACAAAACTGGACACTCTGGGACACTTGACCCTAAAGTCACTGGTGGGTTCTGAATACAAACGTCAAACATTATTCAATGAGGTTGAGAATTAACCGGATGATATGATAAATTAACTAACGCAATTGTCCTTGCAGGATGTTTAATTGTTTGTGTCGAAAGGGCAACTCGTTTGGTCAAATCACAACAAGGGGCTGGAAAGGAGTACGTTGCTGTGTTCAAGTTACATTCTGCCGTTGAGAGTGAGGCTAAGGTATGTTTAGTTTGCTTTAAAAATCTTGAGTCTTTGAATTGAATAGATTTGTTCGTATGCTTATTATTTATTTTGTTAACGTAGGTGCTTCAAGGGCTGGAAAAACTCACCGGTGCTTTGTTCCAACGACCACCACTAATTTCGGCTGTAAAGCGCCAGCTTAGAGTTAGAACTATTTACAAAAACAAGCTAATTGAATACGATGCCGACCGCAACATGGGTATACTTTTGTAAAGTATTTGTAATGTGATGCGTAAATGTGATCACTCAGATGAAATCGCGTGAAATACTAATAAACGTAAAAATTCTTTCAGGTATATTTTGGGTAAGTTGCGAAGCAGGAACTTACGTGCGGACATTGTGCGTACATTTGGGATTACTATTAGGAGTTGGTGGCGTTATGTTAGAGCTCCGGCGTGTTCGTTCAGGTATGTATGTAGCCTCGTGGCTAAGCATCTCGGAGACAGCATATACAAATACCAGTTCTTTTACTAATATCCTCACGTTGACTTAATATTATAGGAATCCAGGACGAGACTGACAGTATGGTGACCATGCATGATGTTCTTGATGCTCAATATATGTACGATAATCACAAGGATGAAACTTATTTGAGAAGAGTCATTCGACCACTGGAAGGTCTTTTGGTTTCACACAAACGTGTGATTGTGAAAGACAGTTCGGTAAGACCCATTCGAATAAAGTGCCCACTCTTGAATCTGTTTCATTAAATAGTTTAAATAATATATTTAATAACTTAGGTAAATGCAATTTGTTACGGAGCGAAAGTAATGTTGCCTGGAGTGTTGAGATATGAAGACGGAATTGAACTTAATCAAGAAATAGTTATCCTAACCACAAAAGGCGAAGCCATAGCTCTAGGTAAGTTACGTTATGTTCTTACGAAGACAAAATCACAGTCATATTTTTACATAAAAATTTAATTCGTAGAGTTGGAATAAATAGTTTACATTAATTCATAATAGTTGTGGTTATACCATGTGTTACCTTTAAACTCTTTACAGCGATAGCGCTAATGACTACGTCCACCATGGCTAGTGGAGATCACGGTTGCATAGCGAAGCTAAAGAGAGTTATAATGGAGCGGGACACGTACCCCCGTAAATGGGGTCTAGGTCCCAAGGTAATGGCAATTTTATTTAGTTTAGCACTCTTCTCGCTCTTTCGCTTCTATAAGATACCGAGCATGAGAATCTCTTCTAAGACTTGTTACTACAACATCTTTGGAAATACTTGTATAGTAGGTTTTATGAACTATAGGTTACTAGGTTTTTTCACGAAGAATAAATGTCGTTTTAAGGGAACCTCCCCCACGAGTCAGGATATGTTTTCCATTTTTGGTTAGTTTTAGTTTGGGCATGCAAACATAATTTGTTTTTTGTTTTAGGCAACTATAAAGAAGAACATGATTAAGCAAGGACTCCTAGACAAGTTTGGAAAACCAAATGAAAAAACACCACAGGATTATTTGGCTACGGTGCCAGTCAAAGTTAAGAAAGAGAAGGCTGATCCAGATTTTGTCATTCCGTCCGGTGGACCAGATGAAGATGCTCCTAACAAGCGGAAGGTATGATATGATTTATTATGATTATTGTCTAATCTTGTTGGAATGTATGTAAATGATTCAGTTTACTTCATTTTAATTATTGGTGATGTTAGGAAATGGACTCACCTTCATTGGAAGTCGCCACACCAAAGGCAAAGAAAGCCAAGAAAAGTGCTTCTCAGGAAGATCTTTCTAAAGTCGAAGAAGAGGAGGCAGGTGGTGACGAAGCCGACGCGTCCGGTTCGAGTAAGAAAAAGAAAAAGAAGAAAAGTAAGCATAGAGAGGAGGAGGAAGAAGAAGCTCCGGTTGAAAAGAAAGAGAAGAAAAAGAAAAGCAAATCTGCTGACTAATAGTAAACTGTTACTTTTTTATGAAAGTATGAAGACTTATGATCGTACTTTTTATGAATGTTTTTGTTTTTATGCTGCCTACATGCATTTATCGCATATGGTGTTAACCGTGTTATAAGTGTGTACTATGAGTGAAGCTGTGTATATTATTTTCATTAAGACCTTATAAAGACTTAGTTTCTTAGGACATTTCTTGTGTAGCAGATCTAGATTTTTATTTTATCAGATCATTGTTGCCAATGTTTTATACATGTCAATCCGCTCTTATTGTTGGCTATTAAATTGGGACGAATACTATTCATATTGACTTTCAATTCATTCCGTAGGACAAGTTGGATTACAGAATCACACTGAATACTTTAAGTTTTCACGGGAAATTTTGGGTTCTCCTAAAAGATACACAAATACAAAACGATAACTGGCATGCCGTTTTAATACAGCATTTACATTCTCACCTTCTTTATCAAAGTTAGCTAGGTTCATCGTGACTTATACATACAACATTCGTACATAATAGCACAATAACAATTCTGGTAACATCACCTTCAGTAGTTGCTAAATTTCGCAGTGGTAAGTAAATGATCATACATCTACATACATCTCCAGTTAAAGTTTGGTTTAGGACTACTTCGTTAAATACATTTAATACATAAGCTTGAAACCTATTAGCACCTCTGTATATAAGAGCTGTTGCAATAGCTGTTAAAGGCTGGTGGTTTTTAATCAGCTTGTATACGACAATGTAATACATATAAGCCTATGAACAGAAAATTCACATCTAACATTTGGACAGCTCTTAAACCAGTGGACATTACACACTCAATGTTAGATACAGTGCTCATACTTTTAGGACTGTATTTGCAATGCCAACTAAAAAGGTATTTTGGAATACATAGCAGTACACAATAATAAAATGAATCTCTTCAAAAACCTGGGTGAAGACATGAAAATTTTAGTCTCAGCAAAATAGATATAAAGATAAGGGAATGAGTTGAAAGTGGGAGTGGGAACACCTTATAACAAATGGGAATAACAGCCTATAATATTGATAACCTTATGACACAACTGAATGGCGTCGACATAATTAACAATGAAGAATTGTGAATCTTACACACATACTTAATACTTAACCAAGAATAATGACTAGTTAAATAAGAACTAACGTAATCAAGATAAGCGTATCAAACATTAATAGCCGTACCCGTTGCAGGTACAAACTTTAAAAGTGATCAAGCTGGTAAGTATAGCAGCTTGAATGTGACTACATATAAGATTACAGTTCAATCTCGCAATCTGTTGATCATACATATATACTGTTACTGACCGTAATACAAGCTATCTTTGTTATCTCACAAGTTTTATGTAAGGTTTCGATCGCTTCTACACGTTCGAAAGGACAGGAGAGCTGATGATGCTTATTGAGACTAGAGACTTAAAGCATTAAAACCCACAATCAAATAATCTTCACTCTCGCCATTGATTACCGCTTTATAGCTGATTGTCCAGATTCTTTAAAGTGCCGACGTGCATCCAAATACTTCATAGCCTCTGTAAAGTTCCCAAAACAATGAGTTTTACAAAAATATCAAAAATTATGATAAGATAATAAATAAACGGCAGTAATGTCGGTATGATCTGATAATAAGTAAAGACTTATTCAATTACCTAAGTAAGAATCAGGTAAAATCAATGGAGGAGGAGTCTCTGAGGTACTCAAAAATGTGAATTGGAACACATTTGTTATCGACCTTTCACCTGTCTCTGGCTTAAGAACTTCTGCCAACACAGGTATATGGATATATTTGTCTTCAACGTAGCCAACCTGAACATATCAAACAATTTTTGAAACAATTTATAACTTCAAATAAAAACCGGACGATGATTTTATAAACATATATTACCGATGCATTGAAGCGAATCAATGACCCGATTTCCACAGGTTTTCGAAAAAGAATATCATCGACGTACACGATTTTGGGCTTTGCCTTGCTGTAAAGTTTCAATGCATATAACATGATTAAAACTGAAGAACAAACGGTAATCAATATACAATACAATGTTCAAGGTACTCACGAATACAAGTAAACGGCGGAATGAGCGATTTCATACGCCTGCCTCATTATGAAACCTCCAAAGATTTTGTTAAACCGATTGCGATACTGAAAAGAGAATCAATAAGTATCGATTAATCAAGAATCTACATGCTACGGAAAATAAAACAATTTAACTTCTCAAAGTACGAACTTGTTATTGTATACAAAGCTTATATAAGAGTAATAATTGAATATGGTTGTCCTGTATGGAGTATGAATTTAACAAAAAAAGATAAAAATAGAATTACTAGTTTAGAAAAACGATGTTTATCAATTATTACAAGTAAGAGAGTAAATAGAAATAATTATCATGTTATCCTAAATGAACTAAAATTAGAATCAGTTATAAATAGAAGTAAATGTCTCATATACTAGAAAATTTGTAAACGAACTAGATATTTCAATTCAACTATACCCTATTTAATTAGGCAGTTAAATTTAGAAAATAGGATAAATCCTGATGAAATTAAATCTATACTTGAATATCATGACTTAATTAAGGTATAATATGTATCAACTATTATAGCTGTAACTACATTAGTACTAACTTTATGTCTACTATCTCCAATGCTAAAAGCTTCTTG
>JAQGAK010001200.1:0-38137 GCA_034696945.1 Lipothrix lubbocki
GCTTTTTGGCTTTAACACTATGAAATACTGAGGACGACCGGACGGACGGAGACTGTTTCTCATTTTAATACAGTGATGCAGATAAAATCTACACCAGGGCGCAGCACCATTGGATATTATTGGAGTACTTACCTGCGCTGAGAGAGAAACGACGAACAGTCTCGCTTTTGCTTAATTGAATCTTGCCATGAAAATACTTTAATCCTGACAAATAGACACCATGACGTTCGCTATTTATTATTGTTCGACATTTGAGAGATACCTACTGGAATGCTCATGAAAAATCCATTGTTACATACTCTAATATGGGATCCAATAAACTGGGAAGCATAATTTGTTTTAACCCAAAGAAAGGGTTTGTTGTTCTTGATCCCGTTTCCTATACGGTCAGGTATGAGTTAATTGTTGAACAAGATGAAATGAACCGGGGCAATCCATCTTTTTTTATTTTAATAGAAAGTGATATAGGTATGTAGCTATAAGTATCCAGTATCTGTATTGCCCCCTCACATCTAATTGCTGTCATATATGTTTCCATGTAATCAACAAATGTTCCGAAAAATTTCAAAGAAATTCAAAAATTAATTATTATTTGAGTTAAATGCTACCCCTTCTCATTTTTTGCATCTCACTTTAAGTACTGCAACATTCGTTGCTGATGTTGCACATACACAACACACTGTATACACATTCAGTGTATTCAGTTGATCGCTGGTGATGGTGATCTTGCATTTTTGTACATCAATATTTTCATTAAATAATAATTAGTACAGCATGTAGTTGTTCCGTCGCTTGTTTATTGTCATTTGTAAAATCTGTCACCATTCTGTTGGTTTTTGTAATGTGGTAGATTCTGTGCTGTGCTTAATTTTTTTACACCATATCCTTGCATGTATGCATTTGTGGGAAAAGTCCAATTTAACCATTTCACCTGTTATAAAATAATACTGTAAAACAATACAATCTGTAGTAGTCTCCGTTAGCACCAATACTAACAATCCAAATCAGAACGGCAACTTCATAATTACAAGAATTAACTGACGTCTCATTTTACAGCTAAATCCTGTACCATTATTAGATTTTCCTCAATATAAAACATTAAAACACACACGCTGCTGCAAAGATGATGTACGGGGCGCCCACCGCGAAAGAGGAGTTTAGTGGGAGAAGAAGTGAATCCGACCATGAAAACCGAATGCAAGCAGTATTTCACAAGATGCTAATGAATGATTTTCGTTTTATGGAAGCAGCTCGAATTCAATCTGGTGAATATGAAGGATCGTTGATTGAGATAAATGATTTGAAAGGTGAGGATAATATTACTTAATATTTAAAGCGTCCACTATTTTAGCCTTAACATATTTCCTCCAACAACTCTGCTCCAGATGAACCAAGTTACGACAAGCATTTGAAATTTAATCGAGATGGCTTGGTCCAGTTCCCTTTTTACGCTAAAAATAATGAGGAAGAACAAACGGTTCCAGAGGTGGGAACCTCTTTTATAACAAGATCTAATTTAGATTAAGAAACGTTTGAAATAGGGTGAAAATATATAAATTTTAACACACATTTATCTTAGGCAGTACACACGGATCCACGGTTGACTCGTTTCACCACGCAAACATCCCGCAGACCACCACTAGATATTTGGGCTCACTGGGTTCTTGAATCTAAAACATTCTCTGTAACAATGATGTCTCTGATCATTATCAGTTCGTTGCTAATGATTATTGAAGGAGGTTCGGTGACTATAAATAATCATAATAATTTGTGTATAATAATAATAAATTAACTGAGCTTAAGCGCATGGCAGTAACTAATTTCCTGTAATTTTCAGAGGATTTGTTTTTGGACGCGGAAGGAAGGGTTATTTTGAACTACATTATTGAAACCCTCGATTTTTTCTTCTTACTTATGTTCGCTGCAGAGATTTTACTAAAATGGATGGACAACTTTGAGGATTTTTGGAAAGATTATTGGAACGTTTTTGATTTCATAATTACGCTCTTGGTAAAAGCTATTACAAAACTAAGAAATTAAAATATAAATAATGGTTCCAAATATAAAATAATGAAACTATGTAGCTCACGGTACCTCCGCTCCTTGATATAATTTTTCCTGACAAAAAAGACGAAAGCTTTGAGGAAACCGTTAATATATTACGTTACTTCCGAATCGCTCGAATTGTCAGAACATTAAATGCTGTTACACGCATTCGGAAAATTTGGATTATTTGGGAGGCCATCACCAGGACTTTTACGGCTCTTGTCTTCATTACTGTACTAATGGCGATCTTCTTCTACATCTTTTCCATAATAGGGATCCAGACGTTTGGGAGGTTCACCAAAACTCACATCTCCCAAGAGAATCTCCGGTTCACGAACAGATTTTCGGTAAATATAAGACGATCCTATATGAAACTATCAACTACACTTCCAAATTAACAATAATGACTTTGCCTTCTTAGAACCTTGGCTACGCTCTCTTTACTTTGTTACAAATCTTCACGCTTGATCACTGGTATAATATCCTAGATGAACTAATTCAAGTTGAGGGCTATTTGATGCCATGTATTTACGTACTCACTTGGCTAATGCTTGGTGCTATTATCTTCAACAATTTCTTCGCTGGTGTAATGGGTAACGAATTAATCAATTTGACAAACTATTAATGCTTCAGATAGTCAACGGCGGATTTTAATAGAATAACCATCTCTGTCTCTATATAGTGAACTATTTCCAAAATATCAGCGAAGACCTCCAAGAGGAGGTAACCATAATCTCAAATACTACCAGACTTGGAATTGCTTTGAAAGAGTTTGGAAAAGGCGACCCGTAAGCTGCATGTTAACACCTGCATCTAATATATTTGTATACATAGAACTTAATTCAGTACCTATAGAAACATTAATTAAGTATCTACATATAGAAAAATTAGTCAAGTATCTACCTATAGAAAAATTAGTTCAGTACCTATGGAAAAATTAAAGTACCTATGGAAACATTATTTAAGTACTTATAGAAAGTTTAAGTAAGTACCTATATACATAGAATAGTTGGGTTTAACAATGTCAAATAATTGTCGTACATAAAGTGTGGTGATTCAACACCCGGACCCTAAGACAGACTGGGAATATAATGTTCTCCAAAATATGGACGTCCTCAATATTGTTCAAAACATAGAGGTGACACCCAGCCTCTGGTCCCGGGATACTCTTTTCCATTATTACATCATCCTGGAAGCCCTGTCTAGCAATCTTTACGAAAGGGATCAGCTTCTGCAAATTTTAAGTATGAACGATCTAACCTAGCAATCGAACAAACAAACGCTTTACACATAAAAATTAAAAACAACATATAGTGACGATTATAGCATCAGTATATTTAGTACTAACAATTACACCAAACACAAATTACCAACATCAAATTACTTAAAATGTGGTGTGTTGACTATTTGTATGTTCATATTTATGATTAATCTCCACAGATCAGGCCCTATTATCTGGATATGAGCCATAACCGAAGCTATTCAATCCAGTAATTTTGTAATCCTTTTAGTAATGTTATTTATTCCAACTGGCTTTTTTGAAATAATTAAAAAAACCAATTATCCATCCTCAACCAGCCTTACTGCCATTAAACAAATCTAGTTTAATCTTTATTACTTGCATCACGACTCAAGACTACACTAACTTAAAAATCGCTATAATCTAACCACTTGGAATCGAAACCTAAATAAACATAATTACACGCACCAATATCTTTTATTTATTCCTGATCTCTGACCTGACTGCCAGGAATAATTTAGAAAATCAACTGTATACACAAGCACAATACCTATATTGTAAATGCAAACACAGACTAATTCATTCGGTTTATTATGCATCTGGTAGATCTTTTTAATGAAATTCGAGTGCAATAATACGATAATTGTTTAAATTGATATTTATTTCTAATTAAAATTTCGAAAGGTACTACTAAGGTATACTTAAAAAACATTTTTTCACTCAGACAATCCGTTGTTCTTGAGGACTTTGTTGTTGTTGCAGCATGCAACGTTTCCTTTCTGTCACTGTTCGGAAGGCGCCAACATGCTGGCGCCAAATTCATATTTCTCTGTAAAATTCATGTTCGTTCACGTTCTTTCATAAATCGTACACCTGTCCAGGTTAATCTTCTCTGATAATTACAATAAGACTAATTTCTAATTATTGTGGACATTCGCCTGAAACTTACATTTTCTTGAGATAATTCTATCGTGTATCATTCATATTTGGGTTGATTGTAAAGATGGGGAAAAAACGAAATCGCAAGGATTTGGACGAAGCAGAAGAAATTGAATGTAAGTAATCATTTATTTTCTTATTATAAATTGTTTGTAGAAATACCTTATTAATAACTTGTTTTTCTTTGTTGAATTGAAATTATTGAATGTAATTAATTTTTACTTAAATTGTATGCTTGAATAATAAATATGGTATGAATCACATGTTATGACTTAAGACTTATATATTTTTTAGCTAACTTTAACCTTATTAGTATACCATTTGAATGCAAGGAGTGGTAACGAGGTACAGTAATCATTAATAATTTTTAATTGATCGTTTCTGTAGACTTGACGAAAGGACTTCGACAGGCCGAATGCAAGGGTGATTATAAAGAAGTGGCAAGTATTCATAACCAGCTGGGAAACCTTTATAGGCTTCGCGGCGATTTCGAGGAAGCTATTGAACACCATAAGGTCAAACTCTATTAAATAAATATGTTGTGTGTTTAATGCTTGCACTAGGAAAATAACAAGATTTATTTTATGAATTTGTATAGAAAGAAGGGCAAATTACGAAGCGGTATTTTCCGAATGACAAAATTGGCTTAGCTGTTGCATACCGGAATATTGGAGAGGTGCATATTGATATGAAACAGGAGACGGAAGCTAAGCAATACATAGAACGTTATTTAAGTGAGTTTCGTTAAAATAGTTAGATTACTCAACTCATTAATAATTTGAAGTTGGACTTGAAATATTTTTTTTCAG
The DNA here is from genome assembly GCA_034696945.1 of Lipothrix lubbocki. NCBI lineage: Eukaryota > Metazoa > Arthropoda > Collembola > Symphypleona > Sminthuridae > Lipothrix > Lipothrix lubbocki. Next base: position 5,035 of record JAQGAK010001200.1, read on the forward strand.
AAATTGCAAAGAATGATCAAAATCTAGTTGAAGAACAGCGTGCTCATATAACATTGGGAAGAATATCTTTAGGACTGGTAGATAAATATACGGAAAACGAATCTCAAGATCCGGATGCTCCTGTGAAGAAAAAAATTGAGTTAGACAATGCTGAAAGACAATTTACCCGTGCCAAAGAAATTTTACACCAGGAAAAGTGAGAGAAGTGGCAGAATTAAATTTTTGTTAATTATTTTGAATATTGGCAGACATTCATACTACTAAATTATTTTTTTAGCTTCATTCGCATTGTTAAAGAGAAGGATTTAGCGGATATGAAATGTGGTACTTACCTTAATCTTGGAATCACTAGTGATTTGAAGGATGACAATAGTGAAGCAGTTCTATGGATTGAGAGGGTAACTTATATGAATTTACATAACTAAAAATAACTAAGATGTTACTTATATCCATTTATCTTGGCTTACGTGGTTAATTGTTGATTAAATAATAAATTTATTCTCATAAGATGTAAAATGCCCTATAGTCAATTTGGTCTGTTTCAGGCCATTGCGTTAGCAAGACATCATGGTTTGCTAGAAAATTTGCACAGATGTTACTCCAGCTTATATGTTACCAAGTTAAAAATCGAAAATTACAAAGATGCGTATCAAGCAGCCAAAGATGCGGTCAAAGTAGCAAAACTTCTGCAGAACAAAATTATGGAATATGAGTCGCGGGTATTGGAAGCCAAGGTCTGTTACACAAACCTCCTAAAACTTTGTTTACATCGATATACCGTGTATCAATAGCTCAAAATTTTATGGACGATGAATTTCTCTTCCAGGCTCTTTTCATGTTGGATGACCTTGAAAAAGGTGTGAATATTTTGAAAAGAATTAGGAAACAGTGTAAAAGAAGTGATTCTACCCAAAGTATTCTTGAAGAATTGGATATACTTCTCACAGCGGGTATATAAATAATATGTGTATGTCTCAAATTATATCTAGGCGTTTTAATTAATTATAATAATTCTGATCGACACTACATTTTGTGCAGGAGTTCGTATTTTAAGGGCTGATGACGATGCTTCGGATCGCAAGGACTATTTTCAATTGAAAGCTTATCATGAACTCCGAGGAGATAACTATGTTAATTTAGGCAATCTCCAAGAAGCTATCAGAAGTTACAAAGATTCCATCGCTGTAATGGTTTTACTTTCATAGAGCCTTAATAGTTGGAAAGTAAATTAGACATAAATATTTTGTAATATTTTGTGTCATAACAGGCAGCTGAAAAGGGAGGGATAGATGGAAAGCCTCTAGCAGCGTTGTATTATTCATTGGGTGCTACTTACAGAGACTGTGGAGATTTTTCAAATGCAATTCAAAATTTTAGAAAGGAGATGGAAATTGTGAAAGGGAACCGAGCGGAAGTAAGCGTATTAATCAGTAACGATTGTTTAAATTAGATATTAACGTTGCCTCATAATGCCATGTTATTATAGGAATTTCGGACTCAGACCAATATAGCAGATACTCTGGAGAGAGCTCAAAAATCTCCAGAGACGGTTATAGCAGCCTACAAGGCTGCCATCCAACTTACGGATGATTTCCCCAAGAAACAAGCTGTTGCGTACAAAAGTTTATCACAGTACTATAAATTCATCAGGAAGGACGACCTTGCAGGTAAAGTATGGTTTATCATTTAATATGATGTTTTGCGGATTACGTTGCAGTTTGTTGCTTTTTTCTGCAGATAAGTGTGCCAAGAAGGCTACAGAAATTTTAAAGTCGTGCAAGAAAGATGATGAACCCGAAGACGATTCTCAAGATTTATTAGATAACGATGAAGATCCCATTGATTTGGATAACTTATCTTGTAAGTGTATAATAAAGCTCAGCTCGCCAGAAACTAAGTAGTAACTTAATTTGAACTAGAAATGTTCATTGTCGTCTCGAAAATTTGCAGCTGCTGAGAGCGAGACAGAGGAGGAAGAGGATCCTGAAGTAAAAAAGATAACTGGTGTTGCCCGAAAACCTGTCAAATTTCGTAAAAATGAAAAAGGTGAAACGCCGTTGCATGTCGCTGCAATAAAGGGAGATGTCAAGGCTGTTCGACGCTTACTGGCCAAAGTAAGGAATGTCAACATTATTAGTTAATTATAAATCAAATATGTAATCATCGAGATAGTAATATTAATGTATATGTATTTTTATTTCAAGGGACATGAAGTTAATCCTCGTGATTATAGTGGATGGATTCCTTTACATGAAGCTTCAAACCACGGTCACTACGAAGTTGTTGTAGAACTGTTGAAATATAAAGCTGCTGTCAATGATACGGGAGGGGAGAAATGTGATGGCGTGACCCCTCTTCATGATGCATCCAGCAATGGTCATTTTGCTTGCATGAGAGCTCTGATAGAACGGGGCGCTAGTGCGAACGTAAAAGATAAATTTGTAAGTTATTATTTTTTGTTGCAAAATAACAATGTGGTCTTTGCGATATAAAATAAGAAAGTTTTTAAATGTTTTATGCTTTTAGGGAAATCGTCCGATTGACACTTTAGTAGCTTGGTATCACCGGGAAAAAAATGTTTTGAGTCCAGAGCAGGTCGAGGAGTACGAGGAAATGAAAGACTCACTGATACAGATGATGAAAAAAGTCGGGAAAAACTACACAAAATCCGATGAAAAAGTAGCTATCCGAAGAGCCAGTAAGCGAGAAACAAGCCCGGAATTCGGATTAATGAGATCTGAGAGAGGTGGAGATGATATTCCAGTCAAAATTCTTGTCCCACATCCGGATGAATTCGAAGGAAAAGCTGGAGTGAATGAATACAATGAAGCAATGAGTATCATACGGAGGAAAGAAGTTAAAACCAGGGAGAAATCTTCACGTAGAGCAAGCAGTCCTCAAGAAGCACTTCTGGCTGAGAGTCAGTACGTCGGAGAGGACTGGCTAGTGCCGGATGAAAATCTTGCGTCGGAGCCATCCACCCATAAGCGGAAACGAGATCCCTTTGAGGATTTAAAGCGGGCTGATCGTCATACAAGACGAAAGCATGAAGGAAAACGGAATGCAATTGCCCAGATGGATATTGTCAGAGGAAGCGATTCTTATTTGACTTTCCCTGAACCGGCCTCATCTCCAAATCGCGAAGAAGAATCTCAGATTATTTTATCTAGTCCTGTGGAAGATTCTAATGTGAACTACAGCCCTCCCGAACCTTTTGCAGACTCTCTGCTTGATCCTGATGTGACAATTATTTCCGACAAAAGTAGCGATGAAAATGAGCCTTCAAGTTTTACTCGTCGGACTAGCTTTGGATTGCCAAGAAGCAGAAGCACAAGTCCAGTCAGAGTTCTTTCACGCAAAAAGCAGTCCAAACTTCCTTTTACTAGGGTGACTTTTTATTTTATAATCAGTTGAATAATTATAATAATATAGTACCGTATCGAGTCAAATTAATAATAATCTTTTGTTGCAGATCATCCGGTCCCCAAGTCCAGTATTTGTACACGTAGATGAATCTCCCTTATCAATTAATGAGGATAGCCGATCTTCTTTAAATTTTGCTAGAACAGTCTCACAAGAAACTCCCTTAAGACTTAAGATAGATATAATGGGATTGAAGATCCTTGTACCAGTGGTGCAACTAGATAATACCATTGACTGGCTTTGTCAAGAAACCGCAGATCGCTATTTCAAGTAAAGTTAATCTGTAATCGAACGGACTTTTTACCTCGTGTATTGTTATCGGTTATAAATTGGTTCATTACCATTGCAGGGAGCGGGGGAGTGGAATGAAACTGGTGGTATCGTTAATGACAAAGGATGGGTGCAAATTGTCTGGGAGTGACACAATACGAGCGGCTATCTCAGAAAATGATACAGAACTGACGGCAAAGGTGGAAAATAGTGAACTGGTGGAGCTGAACTTAAAATTTGAAAACGCGTGTAAAAAACTAAGCGTTGGTACGACATTAATAATAATTTCTAAATGTTTAATTTCTAAATTATTAATTGTGTGGTACTTCTGTAATAATCTATTATCTCTGTGCACACCAATAGAACCAGAACCAGAAGCAATTAAAGCTTTAACGAGTTCTGAAACCTCAGAAGCCATAATATTAGCCGATATTCCTCTAAGGGGCAAATGCAGTGAAGCATTATTCGACGCTTTGAAACTTCATATATTTTTACGAGAGTTGGACTTATCTGGATGCTCATTACATGAAGGAGGAATTAAAGTAAGTTTTATGTTGTCAAACATTAAACATCAATGTCCAAGAAAACTGAAAATAATCTAATGAGCGTTTTACAGAATTTTTGTGCCATCCTTCCGACGCTTCCAAAACTTGAGAAATTGGACCTTAGTTGTAATGGTATCACTCATGATGGGTTAGGGATGTTAGCTGAAGTTTTTCGCAAAGCAGCATTTGCTAAACTGGATGAGAACTACAAACCTGTGAGTTATATTCTTTAAATTTGCAAAAAAAATTATGAAATAAACAATAAGAAATTCTGTATTTTTAATAGCCAATGGGGCTAAAAAGTTTGGACTTAAGCAATAATTCCTTGGGGAACACCATCACTGATACGTTGGCGCAAATAATAAAAGCCTTAATTCATTTGAAATCATTGTCCATCATGGATTGCAACTTAACAGCGGCCTTGTTTTCAAAGAATAAGCGGGCTCTAATTACTGCTATTAATGGTTAGAAAAATAATAATTACTCAATAATCAAATACATGATTTCACGAAAAGTACATTAAATGTATTTATTCCCCTTTAGAATCGAACATGGAAACGCTTAACATTAGCTATAATCATTTGGGGAAAGGAGGCATGCAAATTTTAAGGGAAGAAGTTGTTTCGAACCGTTTGCACATAGAAGCAGAATGCTGTGATTAATATTTATATTTTATATATCTATCAAATCTATCGTTTTTAGACATTCAGTATTTCGTGATTATTTTTGACTGACTATGCAAAAAGAAATCAGATTATGTACACAAGGCGTGTAATACAATTGTACATATACTTATTATAAATATATAATTAATATCGCAAATGTAATTGAATAAACTTCATTGAATTTTTACGACGAAAAATATTCAAAGAAGGTTAACTTGACTTTACAATCTAACAATGCACTCGATACCGGGGTAAGGCGGCAAGTTCATGGAATATTTTTCCTCCAGCCGTTTTGGAACAAACCGTCCTCCCAGATAGTGATTCGGACCAGTAAAGTATTTAGCACATAGTTTCGGAGCCGTTAATGAAATCAGCGTATCTGGCATGAAGTACAAGGACTTGTTGTCCGAAGGCCCCTTTTCAACGTCCCATCCACTTGGAATATCCACGGACACAACCGGTATCTTCTTGGATTGAGCATGTGTCAGGATCGTCATCAAAGGTTCAAAATCTGGTCGAACAGGTGGCTTGAAACTGAAACCGAACAAGGCATCCACAACCAGACCTATTGAACTGTCAGTCCTGTTGGAGGTCAAACCAAAACACCATTAATGAAGGTCATAGGCAGATTATTACTATCAATACATAACCAAATTCCGGTTCATTAACATGTACACGAGTTTCAAACTATGTGTACATACTTTAAGTATCTTGCGTACTACAAAATAATCATGTGACAAGTTAACATTAAGATAAGACAAGAAGTCCAAAAGCTTCCACGTAGTCACAACACAATCAACCAAATCCAAGCCAAGCTGGTTATAAGTATAAACAAGCTTGATCCAAGCTCACAATCATCACAAGCTCATATTCTCAAACATAAAGAACCGGCATGACAAACTAATGATCAATAGCATAAAAAAAATTAATGATGATTTACAAATATGGTGCGGCTTCATAGCTGACTTTAACTTCATTCAGTTCCGCCTGCCGAATTAAGTTAATGAAGAGATCTTTACTGGGTTTGCGAGCACTCAGTAAAGTGACGTCTGCAAATCCAAAGAGTCGTAAATGTCTTGCTGCCACCATCCCATCCCCTCCATTATTTCCAGGTCCGCAAATGATCAGGACTTTGGTGTCCTTTTTGGCACTGTAAACACTGGCAATAGTGGAGGCCACACTGAGACCCGCTAATTCCATTAGTTGGTCAACTGAGAATTTGTACTCATTGAACAGCTCCTCATCAACTTTGATGGCTTCCTGTTGACCCAGGAACCGAACCATGTTCTTGACCCTGGAACCTTGAGGGATCTGAAATGAACTGTAACTTCTTGTAGTCTGCTTCGAGAATCTAAGTGCGCTCCTCAGGACGGAGGTGACAACTGATGACATCTGATAATTTTCGGAGTTCTCCGGTACATTAGAGTCAAACCACAGGACACTGATCACCACAACAAATACGATCAGGATCACTTTACTCGCTACCGCCATAAGGATTTGTATCGTTTGAATTTGCGGGAGGGAATTTCTTATCAAGGACATTCTCTTTATCTATAGCTGTAATGCGTCTCGAAAGTCGAAACGGTTGTAATGCTCATGCCCTGACTGAATAGAAGCAGCAGATATAATCGGGTAACTTAATAAATCATTACATTTTAATTGTCATTTGGTTAAATAATTAGTGTTTAGTTACCCGGTATAATAATTATTGCTTTCAAATATCTAAAATACTAAATTAAAATGCCTAAGGACGCCATGTGAGCAAGCTCATGTTAGAAGTCTGCTTCCGTTCATCAAACGTTTTATTTTCAAACGTTTAAAGATATTGCTCTATGTATATGCATCTGTATGCATCTATATGATTTGTCTTCATTCCTGTAGGATTTTGCACAAAAATCCTACATTCTCTAAGGAATGATATTAATAAAGTATACTCAAGCAAATACTTAAGTAATTTTACAAAATGTCAAGAGACAAGTTGTTGTGTTTAGATGAGGAAGGCATTTTTCTAGTTCATTATAATCAAGGCGAAGGCTCTTGTCTCTTCCGAAGTATCTGTCAGGCTTTGCATTTACCGGAAGGAGACCACAGGAAGATCCGCAAGGCAACTGTGCGACACCTCACAAAGAAATTCTGGCGAGAATATCGACGTGAGGGTTTGTTCCAGTACTGGAGGTGCCAGCTTTATTTAGACGCAGCATCCGACCCGCATTTTACAGGCAAAGAAATGGAAGACACTGTGAAGAGATTCTACATAAAAAAGATGATGAGAGACTCGGAGTACGGAACTGTCTTTGAATTACGGGCAGCAGCACATTTATTCGGTTTCCACTTTGATTTCTTAAGGGTAGCTGGGAGAAACTTTGTGACAACAAGTTGTCGGTCTCATAATTGTCGACTGGATAAAAATGGACCAAGGAAGTTCTTTCTCTACTCCGAACATGTTGGAGGTCACTGGGAATGGCTGGAACCTTACAAATTATAGTATGTGCTGCCTATTAAATGTTCTATATTAATATTATTAATAATAAAATATCATTATTATTATTGCTATGGTTGCAATTTGGTAGTCAACAAAATTACATCGCATGCTATATGTCGTTCATGTTTATGGCAGCCTGAATACTTTATACTTTACACAGCGTGGATACTTTGCCGATTCACAAAGAACTAAGCGGAGGATTCCGAAGTTTGTGTGAAATTCGGTACGTTTTGCAGTATCGTTTTGATGTCTTTCAAACTTGGTTGATATATATAGTTTTTGGTTTTGTGAAATAGCCGCTTGCAAACCCCTGAAAACAAATATGCGAAAGCTGGTAGGGATAGTAAATTATCACTGTTGACTGATAATGATGATGACCCACAGACTTGGCCCGGAGATCACAGGCAAAGTTATATTGGCTGTGCTAACCTGTATTTGCTGGACTCGGAAAAACCGTCAGCTGATAAAGGGTGTCGGTCATGTCGAATTGTTTGATGATTATTATCATGTAAAAGTATATACTACTAAGCTAATAGGAAACACGGATGAAAGTTTCAAAGTTCGCGTCAACCCCCCCCCCCCCCAGTACATTGAAAATTGTTACCAAATATTTAATAATAATAACCCTGCAATCAATTTGCTGGAATCATTAATTTAATAATACAAATAATATCATATGAATCATCTGCTGAACTTTGTCGTTATCAATTTTGTTGTCTTATACTTTATTGAAACACGAATAATCCGAAAACGAATAAATTGATAAAATATCAGATAAAATACACCAACTTGATTTCACGTTTTCTCAATCAGTGTCGCAAGTTTACCTTTATATTTTCACACTAGGTATAATTATTAATTATTATTGTGAATTATAATTTCTATATACATATCAACCTTATTGAGTAAATGTTTCTCAATACTTATTTGAATTTTCGAAAAATCGCAGGATAAACTTTATGACTGGTCACATTGTCTTGTAAAGCATAGTACTTACTTCTACAATATTAATGAGTTTGGTTGTGATTCTCTACCTGAATAATATAATAATAATAATAGTTAATCCTCTCATCACATTAATTTAGCACTGTAAAACTTCAGCATGAATTTTCAGGTAAACTCTGCGACACTACAACTACCCTCGACTATAATATACCAGACTAAAGAAAATATAATATAGTAATAAAAGCTATCATTTCATCAGAGTTTTAAAAATAATTACAAGAGGAACCACTGAAACGTGGAAAAACGAAAAATTCAAAGCTAGTATCCTTTGATAGTCAGACACTGGTTAACGACTTCGAGAAGATGAGAATTCTCCAGAGCCGCTGCAACTCTCTCCTTGTCTGCTAACTGCTTGTTTATTGCAGCTTCCGAGGCGTGTGAGCCGGGTGAGATTTGAACATCAACTTTAAATCGCTCAGGAACGGATCGGAGTAACTGCACACGAATTGACAATCCAATTAATGTGGCCATGCTACAGTGTGGAATCGTAGGTGTGAATTCGATTTTGATCAAGTTGTTTTCGTTGTCCACCTGTAATAAGCATTTCGAAGATTGAGTAATTACATTATTTTATTTAAAAATCTTTACATTCATCATGTATAATTTCAATTATCTGTCTAAAATGACTAAATGAGTCAAATCTACCGGAATATTGCGCAACAATAATCTCTCACCGCAACACTCACTCATTTCCCCTTCTTTTTAACTTACCATTAAATTATATTAGGAATAATAATTACTATAATACATAAGTATTTCAAATATCCAACATCAACAATTTTTCATCCACAAATTATGAAAAAAATTTGGTGACCTGTATTCTCTCCTCCGACACGACATTTAGATCTTCAAGTGTGAGAGGATGTTCCGGATCATTGATATCCCGCACCATATCTGGAAAATTACACAGATAATTATATAAAATACTTGTTCATATGTAAATTTGAATTTTATATTTTAAATATAAAACTCTTTCATGAACATATATCTTAAAATAGTATTAAAAAATTAAAAATGTACCGAATATTTCACTGGCGTCTATCTCATCAATAGTATTTGCATCCTTTTCTGAAATAGTTATCACACGTCTTTCCGACTTCTTGTGTATTTTCGGATTTAAGTTCTCCATTGCGGCGGATATTAAAAATGAAATGCGTTAATAAATTTTTCCAAAAGTTAATCTTTACAAGGATAAAAAGTTTTTTAAAACTGGATTACTCAATAACACAACTTCCTCGAACAGCTTCAACTCAACTTCTTCGCAGTGCAAAAATTGAACTTTCCACCTTTTGAGGCTTATGCGATAAAGAAGCAAGGATATCTTCACAAGTGCTTATGTGTTCATTGATGGAAAAAGCTTCAGAGAGAGATCCAGTGGGTGCTTGAATGATGCTTGGTTGGTTAGTAATTACATATATATGCTTTCTCCAATAGTGATTTGCAGAGATATTTAATAATGTTTAATAATATAATAATGTTTTAATTGTTGTCATAATGTTGTTAGAATGAATGACAACTGTTGAAATAGCAATATCATTTATTACAAGATGGATTGAAATTTGTGACAGAAGCAGAAATATGTTTAAGATGGTAGTAAGAACAGTATCCGTAATTTTATGTATGTACATATATTATTGACTAATATTGCAAAATCTGACTAATCAAATCAAGATCAGTTATCCAGCATTTATTTCTTCCATCTCTTTTTTCCTCCTGTTGGCCACGTTCTTGTCCTCGTCGTAGAGATCCAAGTCCTTCACGTGGTACCACACTAAGCAGTCGAAGACTGCCCCGATACAGGTGAAAGCTAAGAAGGATGAATTAAATTTATGTATTATATGTATTTGATATTACCTACACAGTACTGAATATATATTTTTTATATTTTAGCAAGCATTTTTACCTGCAGCTGTAAGGTTAAAGGCGTAACGAAGCCTTTCTCCATCATATAACCAGCAATTTCCTCGTTGTCCGCATTTCGTACCCCAAACAATGCATACTGAATCTACGTCGACCAAAATGTTGTGTTAGTTAGTAGTACTTACATTTCAGCCTTCATGTAAACTCCACATGTCTCTATGAGTTTCGTGCAAGTTATTTGGTAATCAATTCTGAGAGATTAATTAATTCTAATACAAAATTGATTACCGACTTTATTATTACGGGAAGTCGAACAAATTAAATCGTGGCTTAAAAACCTTGTCATTAACTTACCAATGATTGCTCCGAAAAGAATAGGAGCCGGTAACATGGCGAGTATCGAAACTAAGAAAATACTGAAGCCTATGGCCAAGCTCTTGTCCTTTGGATCGATACATCTGATAGAAAGTATAAATTAAAAGAAGTATTAAAAGAAGTATATCGAGGTAAATTATAGATATTAAATTTAGATAAATTAGATGAAAGAAAATTTGTACTATTTAGAACTTCTAAGGGGTTGTTAGTTTAATAATACCTGTAGCTCACGAGCATATTTCCGATACGACCTGTACTATCCAGAAATTTGATGATAGCGCTGATGCCTAAGAAAACTAAAAACATGTTCCAGCAGTTTTCGGAGCAAGGTCCTTGTTTGAGCTCAATATCCGGGGACGGAAGGCAAGTACAATTAGAAATGGTTCCGTTGACAAAAGAAGTGCAGCCGGCATGGCAGGCAGAATAGAACATTGTATTAGTTTCTTTGTAGCAGACCGGAAACATCTTGTTTACGTGACACTCGCAGTCCACATTGCAAGTAGCAGTTAAGTTTCTTAAGCCTCCTACATCCGTCGAGTTATCGCTGGAGAAGAATATGTCTCCTTGATCACAGCCAATTTGAGTAAAAGATGCCTTCACTATGACGTATAGAAAGCCAATGAAAACATTCCAACCTGAAAACCATCATCAAATTTATCACATTTCCAGATTACAGTCTTGTGGAATGTAATTTCATGTACGTATCCTTGCAGTAATAGTATGACAGTAGTGGTAGTATCATTGTAATAGTATCATTGTCAGATGTGTAGGTGTTTCGTCATTGATTTTAATGTGGGGCTGATCCTGCTTTAATAGACTTAAAACTTGTTTTATGGTCCCTGAAATACCATAATTGAAATTTCTACCACATCCCCATTTCACTTTCACCGCTTCACTGTGCTCACAAAAGTTGCTGCTATCGGAAGAAATTTAAAAACACAGCAAGTTTTCCAATGCCTTTTGTACTTCATATCATCATCTTCATAACTATATTATTTCCTCTCAGTAACCCCGTGGTCCCTCATCTTACGGTCTAATAGGTATATAGATAGAAGTAATATAGAAGTATATGGTATATATAGAATATATACTACATATATTATAAGAAGAAATACACGGAATGAAAGTATGATATAGAGAAAAATACAAGACGACACAACATACGGAGCCCTGTATTCATAAGTTATCCAGATTGGAAAGTATTTCCTAGCTCCGGAAATTTTTTCTCTTACGTTAGAGGGAACAATATCCAGAGGAAAGGAAAAGTTTAATGGTACAAACCTGCCAGTTTTCTTGCGCTTGGTTGAAATTTTGATATGAGGAATCCACTCACGATGAGACCAATGGACTGGAACAGAATGCTGACAATGCCTGAAATTCAATTCAGTATAATTACATATACTCTTGGCTTTGAGAAGATGATATCGAATATCTTAACACCATCCTCGCTCAATGCACTGGAAAATTTAATGTTGTCCTAACCATTTATACTTGCCTGAGTGTTGAAGGAATTTTAAAAAGTAGGCTTATATTACTATATAGCGAATCAAAAATTTCCTGGTCCTTCCTAATCGCTTTTCACTATCGATTCTTTGTATCTAATATATTCTTTACAGCAAGAGGAGAGAAAGTCCTGGAAAAATATCGTTACCTGATACCACTGCAGCATTCACGGCCGTTTGCCTAAAAATAGTTTCCATGTATTTGGGACTGTAGCTCCAATAACCTGTGACAATATTTTCATGCTTTAATTCCAAATCGCTTGGCTTGTTCAAATAAACAAATAATAATTTATTATGTTTATGTACCGATCGCGGAGAAGATGTAGAAGACTCCCGATAAGTTATTATAAATATTTACTTTGTTTGTCACCAGTTTCTTAAGTACTTTTGGCATTTCTAAACAAGGTGAAAAAATATATTTCACGAATAAAATCCTTTCATGGATAGATTCCCATATAGACAAATTGCATAGTTAATGGACGTGGATTACCCCACCATACCTTTTAATTTAGGCACAGGAGCCTCAGCCGTGGCTTCAGCTGTTAAGACTAATTGGGAACCAGCCCTTGTCATTTTCTCCGTTGCTGCCATGTTAGCTTTAAGTTTATTCCGCACCGCCGCTCTAAAAACGGGAAAGCAAGTTAGGAAGTAAGCACCAACATCTCCTTTCCTTGTCAGGAAATCATTGTGCTTAGATTTCTACAAGAACTCTTGCATCTATCAAATTTTAACGCGCAAAGGGATTATTTACCTCGGTAGCTCCCTCGGGAACATGGCAATAAAGACAGACGTGACAGCCATGAGTGATCCTAGTATAACCCAACCTGTGCAGGAGAAAGGAGGAATGTGTAAATCATATTTTATGCTTTTTACATTGAAAATGAAAATGAAAAGGAGGTTGATCATGGGATTTCTGTGTATAATGAGTACGCAGTAAATTTCCCACGTACTAAATATGAAAACAAAAATAATCTCGTAGTAATTTTTGTACCCCATGTAAGTACATTAATTATCTTTTTTCTATTTATACTTGTATACATTCCGAATCAAAGTTAACTGCCGCGGTTTAGGTTTTTTGTTTTATCTATGTAGCACGCACTCATAAGTATGTTACCTACAAGGTTTACTTGATTAAAATCCTCATACTTTGTTCTTCTGTGTATTTTATATATTCAATTGTGAGGTTACAAAATATATAAAATATTGATATATGAAATTTATTGACATTTTCTCACCTAACCACCAAGCACCGATCCATCGCGGGTCTGTAAAACATATTTTGGTTGTAATTAACCTTGATCAACGTTACTTATATGAGATTTAAAAGTGAGGGTTGTACGTTGTTAATCCCGTACCTGAATACGTAATGAAAGGTTTCAAAGTCGGATTAACATACATCTTTAGACATACTCCAGCCAAAAGGAATCCAAGTGTGGGGCCGACTAAACGAAGAGCCATTGTTACTCCTGTGGAAATTCACGGGGAAAGTTTAAAAGCTTCTACATTTTCATAACAAGTTATTATAATAATTTACTATGTAGCAGACTAGACAACACATAGTTTAACCACCTACCAAACATCATGGGAGACTTAGTTTTGTCCATGTTATCATCCAAATAAGGTCCTCCAAGTGAAAAGAAGAGCAAGACACCGATTCCGGACACGAATTGAGATAGAAAAATAAGGAACAGGGGCACCAAGGACACATCTCCACTGTGACAGTCATTATGGATGTCCATGGTAGGGCTATCTCGATTACAAAGCTGTACCTTACTGCGTTTCTTGGCTTTAAGACGGAATGAGAAAAAACATGGTGAAAGGTTGGGAGCTTCGGAATGAACTCGAAACTTATACCATAACTGGACATTAAGACTTAAGTTGATGACTATTATTATAAGTACTTGCTGTTACCATCTAGTCCACTCAGTGCAGCAGGGTTGAGTAACGACGACCGTGTCTCATAAAGACTCGCATACTCTTCGGTGAGACTCAGGGCATCACTACCCGAGCCGTAGAAAATGTGCGGAGATGCTAGGACGAAGCAAGATAATGCGGAAAATAGAACACCAGCTGCAATCCATCTACGTTTCGTTTAATGACATCAAAATTACATTCATTAGAAAGTTAAACTGTATCAACGTTACATTCATACGAAGGTCCAGCTATATCTTCAAAGTAAGTTTAGCTACATACAAAAATTACATACTTTAAATTACTCCCATAATAAAGTTCAAACTACATCAAAATTGCATTCATAGGAAACTTAAACAGTTTTAGAGTGTAGAATAGACGTAATTACAGTGTTAAATTGTTGTTGATGAGGAAAGTCATCTGCAACGTCTCATAAATACAGTTAGAGGGTTACAGTTAATATGAAAAAAGTAATAATGTATACCTTGGTCTATGTCCGCGACCGCCATAGTAGGCCAAAATGATCGAAAATAAAATCTGACTCAATTCATTCCCCGTCATAACGATACCTTTGAGAAGGATTAGAAGAGAAATGAATTACATGAGGAATGAGGACGAAAGATAAGTGCAGGGAAAATACTTAGAGAAAACTCAGTAAGACCCATAACTTCTGGATTTACAAACAAAAATAATTAAGGGGCCAAAGGAGCTGCATGAAAAAAAGAGAGCAGACTAAAAAAAATTAGATCACCGCTAGTTCTAGAGCTGATTTTGAATCGTTTCTCTAAAGTTGTGATAGTTGCAGTAAAGTAAGCCCAAGTCATCCCCTGTATGACGGCAAGTAATGAGAAGACGACGATGAAAGCCTTTTTACTAGCAAATTTTTGTATCCATTCCGGTTTGCAGGGACCAATTCCACAGCTAGTATTCCCATCTTGGTAGTCTTTCCATTGAGAATTTGCGTGCCCATTCTTCGCGCTTCCTTTCGTTGCTTCCACTGGATTCAAGAATGGGTCCTTCACTACTTCGTCTTCAGTTTTATTCCCGTTCATCCTCGCAAGTGAATTTATGAACAATTGTTATATTTGTATATAGCTGATTTGATTAAAATAGAACTCTTAAAAACCTCTTCCAGTTTATAAAATCTCAAACTGTGCAATAATTACATTTATGTCCGTTAACCTACTTTTGAAAACTTTTTCATTCCAGAATCACTTTAACTTTCTTTTCACTCTCAGCAAAGTTGTTCCAAGGGACGATTGTAGGAGGACAACATGCTGCTGTCCACACTTGAATCAAGTATGAGCACATGATTGGTGATTCTCTGCATCAACAAGAAAGTTAAAATATTATCTAACAATTTTCAAGCGATTAATTCAGGTCTGTTACAGTACAGTTGACATATGTAGGTATGTACATAATTATATCTAAACTACCCCAAGTGCTTTTTTCAACTTTATACGCTTCATACGCATTCAGATCCAGCATAATCTCATGAATGACAATCAAGGGAGGATGACATTGTGACAGTATTTACTTTCCAAATATTACCAAAGCATGATTACAGTTTTGATTATTTAACTTGAAAGATTTTCGAGTAGGTAAATTGCTTGTACAAACACATTCGTCAAATATATCATGCCAATTCAAACTCCTGATAGTCCCTAAATATTGGGCAGCAAGCTAATTTTTGATTATTTACAAGTGTATATTTCCTTATCATCATCAATAGCCTTAAACAGATAGCCTTATTATTATTATAACACACTTTCTCAAGTTCCGTTACATATAATATTATAGTTGTGTTACTACTTTTACCGACAAGTATAAGTAGTTAAGTAGGACATTGTAGAAGATGAGCTGGATGTATAGCAATGCCTTTGTCTATAATAGTGACTCATCGTCAGTGCATGTCCAGAGACTATAAGGGAGTAATTGCAAATCCATGGAGCCATCTCAATGCATATTTATATGTTTCATTATTCATTAGATTAACTATACTTCAGAATATAAATCCTCAGCCTGGATGACAATTACTATACAGGCAACGGGCTTGTCATGTAATTAATGGCGCGAATGAAGCTTCTTATAGTTAATGGTTTCAAGGTCCTCTTCTTATTAACTCAAGAGTTTGCCGGAAGGAACATCTATGTAGGGAATATAGCCAGCAATGTTCGGATGACACGGGCTGTATTTGGAAATAAAAATCACGTGCGGTCTATTATGCCATGTACATATGACGATATGAATGTTCTCTTCATTAGATACTTCAAATGAGTAATGCGATTAGATAATTGACCACATGTGTGATCCTGTATTGTTTTCGCTTGAATGACGATATGGCAATATCAAGAATGTACAATAGAAATATATGTATCTCATGATATATTGCTCAACGCATTCAAGATTAAGCTACAATAAATACCCTTATGCTTCAAACATTATGATCTTCTCAGTTGTTTTCAGTGTCGATGGGGTGCAAAGTTCTTGGGAAACACCATAATGCGTAGATTCAGTGAGAGCTTAGTACCTGCTTAAGG
Organism: Lipothrix lubbocki; assembly: GCA_034696945.1. Taxonomy (NCBI): domain Eukaryota; kingdom Metazoa; phylum Arthropoda; class Collembola; order Symphypleona; family Sminthuridae; genus Lipothrix; species Lipothrix lubbocki. Next base: position 21,613 of record JAQGAK010001200.1, read on the forward strand.
TGTATTTACGTAGCTTGTTAGGAGTTCAAGATCAATTATGAATCAAGTTTAACCACAAGATTGTCCTAAGGTTCATCAAACCTTGCTAATTATCTATCCGTTAAGATTTTTAGAGATAGTATAGGTAAATAATTCTTTAGTTAATAAGCACTGATGGGCTGCAGAAACATGCTGTATTGGCTACAAAAATACAATTTTGCCGATGTTGGCTTCCTCTCTCTATCTCTCCTCTGCACTAAGTGTTAATCTAATAATTGTTTAGAGACTAATAAAATAAAACTAGCTGCATTGGCATTAATACCACAAAACAAAGCAATAACAGTTGTGGTTAGCTAATTCGGAGATGTACAATGTACAAATATCTGTATACGAGACGGATTTCAGGTCAATGATTCCAGGTTATCTTAATCCCCCTAAAGCCCGATATTGTAAGTGTAGTTCCATTCATTTCCTACAGGTTTCATTATCATATCTTACATTTATTATTTATGGAAAGTTTGTATTACATAACCCATGATGATGATTTTATTGAGATTCCGTCCTCGCTCGTAGTTATTATTATTCTAACCAGTAGATAACGAAAAGCGAGTTATGTCCGAGGATTTATTATTTACAATTTTATTAAATATTTTCATTCGTTGGTTTAGTGTGCTCTAAATATCTCCGGCTTTATCAGTTTAGGTCCGTCTGTATCTAAAATCAGTGTTTATTATTCGATGCAGGAATGCATCTCTATTTGGGCCACGTACTTTTATATAGTTTGTATTTGCATTTACACCGTCAAGTTAATTTTTAAGAAGATGAGCCAATACATTTACGACGGATCATGTAACGGTATACCTAATTACATAAGGTAAAAAAGGAATTTCTGTATGCTTGAATTGCACCCGCAGGAATGGAAATTAGTGCTTTTATGTACGTGTAGAGTTGGTTCAAAATAAAAGATTTTCATCGGAGTTTTAAAGCACGAGTATCAGCATCAATGAGGTTGTCCAACCGTTGCTATCAACATCGAATATAAATTCATTTGTCCTTGCACTAGATAGTAGAGGAGTTTGACCGCTTGATATAAGTGTTTTGAAGTTTGTGATTATGATACCTGCTCCAGCTTCACACGCTTCGGTGAAAATGAGTTAAATAAAGAATGAAAACGTAGCAACTATAAATCTACGTAAGATTTTATTCATGTGGAGACAACTGATTTTTATTTAATCTAATCTACGATTCATTATTATAACGGATTATGACAACAAAATAATTACTAATTTAATGAGCTTATATTACATTTTACAAATAGCTAAACACATATGTAACATATACTTATGCATATGAATGAAACACTTGTACACGAATCAGTAACATGTTTTGATTTCAGAGCGTTCATTACATCCTTCCCTCAAAGAGGGCCCACCTAATCGCGTAGGAATAAGGTTACTGGGTATGATAATTTTACAAATAATTGCTGGTGTGAGAATAAATATTAACAGAGCACAAAGACCAGCGATGTTAAATTGTATAATACCGATCCAATCGGATCGACACGACCTTATTTTTTTTGTTTTTAGTTTTATTGCTATATATGTATATTACGGGGAAGTATACGACCACTCTACCTGCAAACTCGGATCATCTGGCACCAAGGAACGTAAAGTGTACGAGTCGTGTATCTCGTATCTTACCACTGTACAATCCACAGAAGTCCCCAATAAGTTTGTGGGTTGTATCTACTTATAGTATATGTGTGTATTCAGAACCTGTAATGGACTTGGATTTTCCGACAACCATTTAACTACTGCTTAATTTGACACCGTATCATCTAACGAATATTACAATATTCTAATGATAAAACGTACATATGTACGTACATGTATTAACTCCTAATAGAATAATTTTATTAGGAATTATTCACTCTTTTTAAACAACCATTACGGAACATTAGCATTCATTATTTCACTCGTATGTACAATAAGGATATGACATGTATTGAATTTATATGTGGATACATCACCAATAATTTAACATCGATATGCTTAAATAACTGCTACTTTGTGAACAACACGACTCATATATTTAGGTGTCATCCTCATGTAAATCGACAATATCTTGATTCAATAGTCTTAAAATTATCTTGTAAATTACATATACAGAGTCTAAATCAGCTATAGCTTGTACAACAAATAACACATGTACCTATTATAGTTTTTATATTAGTTCACAATAGTTTAACATTCACAATAATCACACTGTAATATGATACACTTACACAACAACGGAATTTCATCTACAAGATATAGACATATTAATCGAAACCACAGATCAAAAGTTTCTATATCTATATGTACATATGTGTTTATGTATATGCATGTATATAGATATATGTAAGCCAACATACTCCTATTAGTATGTAAATAACATCGTACATCTGTTTGTCAACAGGTCGTCATATAGGGTCTACGGAAGAGTATCTTCATCTCTAAATCTAAAAATAAATAGCGTGCACAGCATGATGACTAAACGGATATGTAAATGATTTGGCAATTTATAATACGTATCTACATGGTATGTACATATGGGAAGGGCATGTATAATTAAGACAACTGACGACCCTGTGATGATAAGTAAGACTCATCGGAGAAAACTTGAAATTAGTGTGGTCAAAGATTTTGGGTTACGCGGTAGTTGATGGCTGTAGAGCTTGTAATTGAATTGTTTCTACAACTATTATTATTGGAAATGATGGGACGAGAATGTCTACACTTTTGACGAAACCCAAAAGTTAGAAAGACAGTGAGAATAAATGCTAGCACACACGTTGTTGAGACGAGCAGCCAAAATATCCAACTTGTTTGCATCGCTGCCCAGTCATCACACTTGTACATTGAAGAGTCCGAGTACCTGAATGGGTAGTCTCGGAAAATGGGGAAGAAAAAATTCCAGAATAACATCCTGTAAAAAACAATGTAAAGGATCAAGAGCGACCGCTGTAATAATAGCAAACTAGCCTAGCAAATTATATTCTCCAGATTCGAAGTGACGTATATAATTCTTTGAGAATCTCTTCTAAAAAGAAAATATAATTTTCTATAAAGAGCTCATTTCGGTAATTGGTTCTAATCTAGGCTCATATATTATATTACATAAACCCATTCTGTTTGATTTAAGCAATGAATCTTGTGATTCCTAGATATGATAAAAAGCTAAACTGCGATTCACGGTTTACGCTCCCGTTGCGTAACACTCCATTAATGTTAATTATATGTGATTTTAAAGCAACATGTTGGAACATATCTCTCCCAATCCGTCATTAAACATGTAATAGTATCGATAAGCCTATGAATGCATCTGCCTTATTATTATCTTATTAAGTCAACAGAGCATTTTATCACGCGCTATTTTTATATTACTCTATTAATCTCAGAAAACACCAACAGTCACCGCTTAACTGAATGGTTGCTAATGGTTAATCACATTTTTCAATGCAAACACTCCGAACGCGATTGCACGAACAGATATTTTATATGAATCTATTTCAATGCACACAGCATAGGCTAACCTTGAGAATAATTTCAGAAAATAGAATAAGAGCAAGAACTTACCTATCATTGAGAAAGTATTTCTCCATGTGAGACTTCAGTCCCAAAACGGCGTAATCTTGATGCAATTCCGAATAATTTGTCCAGAGGAATTTCAATCCTGAAGTTGCCCGGTCTTTTGGGTTCGGTGTTGGATTCCTGTCGCGTCAATTGTTACAATTCAAGTGAGCATTGAGCATCTTAAATTTAATAAACATGTACAGCCTGGATACTGCAGAAGCTCAAGAATGCATATAGCGTACTAAAAACTATATTTACAAACAATTTACACACTGACAAACAACTTACACATACTTACAAAGGAACACACAACCAACTTTAGTGAGATAAAACAACTACTGAAGATTCTAATGCAACAATAATAATTACATATCACCTGAAATTAAAGCTGACCATTAAACTGATTACCAATTCCCATCTAATGTTAATTCTATTTAAAATACCCAGATTAAGTACAGTACATAAATAGAAGTGAACTGATTTCTTGCAGGTAGTAAATAAAATCAGTATTGTTTGTCCACATTGACTATTAACCCGACGGAAGATCTTTCCAGAAGACTAACTTTAGTCGGGTTAGACAAAAGGAAAATTAAGCGTATTTAAAAGTAAACAAGAGATCAGCCGACAGGAGTGTACCGATCTAAAGAAATTAAGGTTTCCTGAACAGAGCAGAATACCATTCGACAAACCCCAGCTTATCACAAGCCTCTATGAGAGAAGACATTGAAGCATTTACATCTATCTTCGTCTAGTCCTCATTTAGATACCCCCAAAACTTGTATTCCCTAAGTCCTTTTTAAGTCTTTGATGTAATTAATCTACTTGCAAACTTTTCTATACTAAGACCAAGCAATTTTTAAAACTATGTTGTCGATCGGCTGTCAAGCATATAGGGTTATACTGTGATTTATGGGTAAAGGTCTTGTAGAGTTGTCAATCATGCTTGACCTGTATTTATTTAATTATCAATATGGACAAATTGTTAAGTTTTAGGATTTTTCATTGCTAATTCGAAAATTATTAAAACTCCTGTGGAAAACTTACCTCGAATTTAAAATTAAGCAAGATTTTAATGTGCATGACTACATAGCAACAGTGCTTATAGCTGCCCAGAAGGAACAGAGATCAGAATACCCCCGGTTTAAAACTAGGTATGTATAAGGTAAGAATAAATGAGCATAATAAGCAACCCTATAGTCTTATAATAACTTCTGAACAATTCCACAGTGTGTACCCTATAAACACTACAGTTTTACGTTCACATATTTTTGTTCTCTTGTGTGTACGAAAATAAAAGCTGGTTTAGGGCTTTGAAAAACTCCGACTTCTGTCGCATGTACAACTTTCCCCCCTTTGTAATCCTCTTCTTTCTCATTCTACTAACTAATTAGTTTCCAAGATATCGCTCATGCTTACCGTGATGACAACTAACTTATGTTTGAAAAGCTTTACGAAGTTTTATCTTGTTGTAGTATCTGTATACACGTTTGAAGTACAAACAAAAACGCTCCATTCTTGCTAACACAATTTTTACCATGTATGTACTGTATGATTTTATAGCCAAAAATCGTCTGTGTGAGATAGCTTACATATGTAAGTAAGCATTTGTGAAAAATTTGTAAAAAAAAGTTTAAAAAAGTATTAGTTGGTATAAGTATATAGATGGAGTTCTCCCAAAGTCCTGAACGCTTGCACTCTAATCAATCTGGCTTTCACAATGCCCCGGCACTTTGAAACTAAAAATCTGAAGAAAAACTGTCAAGAAGATTTGAGGCTGTGCTAACGCTAAATAATTAAATCTCTGTCAAAGATCGTCGACATCAGAGATGGTTTATTGTACAAAATTCTAAACGCACCGAGATTGAGTTCTTGAATTTGAAAAAAGTTGCTGAAAGTGCTATGATCTATATCTGTACACGTGTGTTCTCTGACACTTGATGGTATCTACTGAAAACTAGAAAGCTAAAATAAAAATTTTCTTTCCAGGATGTTATCTTTTCCCTGCGATGATAACTGACACAATTAATTTTTCAGAGGTTAAATAACTATTTCTACATTCTACACATCTATGATCTTGAAGCAACAGCAAAGGCAGCAATCGCGAGCTTGCAATGGAAGCTGATGATGCCATAAATACGAAATAAAAGCTATTAAAACTTTTATAAGACCTGTGGAAACATTTACTCACCCATGGCGAATGAAGTTGCCCCAAATTTTCATCATGAGATCGCTCATTTTCTTATCGTCGTACGATCGTAAATGATTGCTGTAGTTCATGTAAGCTTCTCCGAAAATAAATTGGAGCTCACTCTCGTGATAAGAACCTATATGTGAAAAGAAAAGCTTGTACTTTCTCCACGTAACCACTGCCCAAGTCTTTTATTAGTTGTTTACATATAAGCTTCCATCCCTAATTTCACTGTGTGTTACCAATACTAGCTATTTAGTTACTCTTTGCTTTGCACCTACAACTCCCCCGGAGCTAAGTTGATTGTAATCAAATTACTGTCAAAAATCTTCAATACAAAGTGATCCATAACAGAATCGTGCTTGGGAAAGCATTTTTGTAATTGTAGGATCAATTCAAAATTCTATATTCCATTACTAAGAAATCATTCTGTGCACGAGGAGTGCTTCGTATTAGTAGTGACAGTAGTATATCTACTTACTAATAACCACACCGTCAGACCTCAATAAATGGGCTAATATTCTGTACTTAAAAACTGTAACGGCTACTGCACGACACCTAAAAAGTTTCGTGTTGCCCCATAGAAATGTGTGTACAATACACATTAAGATAGGGAGGTATCGAAGTTACCCAGGTATGATTTCACTCACCCATGTTGACATCACGATTTTTTGTTTCCGACATAAGAAATACATTGAACAATCCTGGCCACGTTTAAAACATCTAAATGTTTGACTAAGGAAGGGTGTGATCAAGGTAATAATATACACTAAGGGTAAAGTAATATGTATTTCCGAGAGAATTCGAGCTTTCAGAATCAGAAGTACCTATTCAAGCATCACCACGTAAGTTCATGGGTACATATTGGTTGGTATTGGTATTTAATTATGGAGGGTAGAGTTCCCAACTGACTATTGTGTGAACTATATAATTTTGTTCATATCCAATGGTCTTACTGCGTTTACGGAATGCTTCATAACACCGATTCGATTTAATACAGTCGGATGATCCACTAGAGAAAAGGGGAACTATTGCGGTCATTATCATTTCTAAATTACGATACCACATGAGGGTTAGTGGGTATTAGAACAGGTGACAACAGCTTACCAAAAGCTTACAAATTAAAGCCCTTACCGATCCATTCTTTGCGACCCATCTTGACGTCATCTACGCTGTAGTAGTTGAATTCGTACAAGTAGACAGGCTTTGAGTTGTACTTTGTGAGAAGATTCATTTCCTTAATACATGGAGCTTTGAGACCAACATCTGAAATAAACTGCAGGTTTACAACAAGATCAGAATTTACTCTGGAGACCGTAAAGAAAACAGGCGGTACATACTATATATACATATGTATGTATATCTATGCGAGGAATATTTTTAGGTGTGTATGTATCTAATAGTATTTATGTCATTGTACGTCTATGTTTAAGCATAGGGTTGAGCTAGAAACTATTTCTTTCACATATCATCGACATTTCTTTCCATGTGCACATAGGTATTAACAACACACGCGGGTTGAACAAAGCTGGCTCATAAGTATTTAATTGCTTTTAGCACAAGTAAAGAAACAGTCGTTGTCAGGAAAGAAGTGGGATTCCCAAAAGAATAAGACAAGTTTTAGAGGAACTCGACAGTTGGATAAACAATATCGGATAGGACGCGTAAAACTTACATCACTGACGGAAGTTGTCTTGCCTGTAGTATCATTCTCAGCAATCCCCGAACGGTAAAGGTATTGAACAGTGACAGAATGTATCATCGCTGCAATATTTGCCGACGTGACCATAGGGTTGTCTTCCAGAAGACTGACAACGTCCAACTGAACAAACGACACGAGGTCCTTTGTCTGTGTCGTGGGTCCAACTGTTACACACACACACACAGTATGTTAATAGCCCGTTCCCCCAGCATACTTAAAATAGTTGAACAAATTCCAGAAATACTGTCCTCAGAAATTCCACATTTATCAAATGGCATCATTAATTAACGACAAAAGGGATCAAATTTGAGGACGTAACACATTTCATGTTGGAGCACCCAGCCGTCCCCATAATGCGTAAATCTGGGGATATTGGTGAAGGGTTTTATTGCATGGTATCGGTTGGCTATGGGTGTGACATTGTAAGGGGAAACCACGTCATGTGTCACCCAAGCTTTATAGCTTTTACTCACAATCAGTAGTGTTACTTTGAGTTAGAAGCCTATTAATATCTTTCTTTAGCTTTATCCTTTACTAACGCCCTTGACTTCTCCAAGATAAATTACTTTGCCGCCACTTTGTCAATAGGGACAAAGTGCTGGTGTTTCTGCTGAAAGTTGCTTTATCTCAATGGAAGCGACCATAAAAGGTCATAAAATAGCTCGCAATACACCTCCGAAACCACCGCCATCCTCTCTTTCTATTCCGCTTAATTGTATTTTACACTCATTACTTTTTCCTTTTTTCTTTGAAACTTGTTGCCAAACATAATTTTAACATATGTGTAAAGAACAATGGCATTCTGTCATAAATTTACAATAATCATCTTGCACGCGTTCCTAACTTTCCTTGACACGTGGAAGGCAGTGATTGCACAGAAGACAAATGTGCTGTGGATAGTATAACACAATTTCAATTTCGCTTTACTCAAGAATGGGTAAATAGTCATTTAAGAGAAATGACAAAAAGCACAAAAAAAGATTAATAGCTCACCCTGTAAATACATTCCATGTATGTACAGTATATAGTAGTTGTGAAAGTGATGAAGAAAATGAAAAAAGGACTTACAATCGGTGAACCATATGGTGACCTCATCCCGCGTGAAACCAGTGAGGATAGGAACATGTTGGAATTTATTTTGGCGAATCAATTGTTCTGGAGGAGCGGAGAGAAATTTTCCTCCGTATGCCCCATCGATCACAGCTGCATATGCTAAACTTAAGCCATCCTCCAGTTTGGCATTCTGTATAGTAGTCCACCAAATAAAATACCATGAGAGTACATTGTTAAAAGTTAATACCTACACGAATATCATTTAAAAGTCAGCTATTGTTACAAATTATTATTATTTATCCATTCATATCCCTAAACTATATCCTTCCAGGAAATTTGTTTTAATTTGATTGTGGCTTGTTACTGCGGCTAAGGAATAGTAGTATGATTGACATTTTGCTCCCTATTTGCCAATATTCCCTTTGATGCATCACATATTCCACAGTAATATACATCACTTTACTAACAATAAGGGAACCACAAGGGGCATAAAAATTCTGCACGAATTGGGAACCACTGCAGTGGAAGTGATATTATTGAACGTTCGCAACATGTGCATCAATATTGACAAAGTAGGGCGAAATCTATCCTTCACACAGACGACTCCACATATGCTTGTCTTCCAAACTTCACGCAGCAACGTTTTCGCATCTTAATGTTCTCATGCGATGATTTATGCATGCTTCAATCTATAAAACTTGAACAATTTGTTCCATCAGCTCCTTGACCTACAGTCTATATACATAGTGTGCAAATACATAGGGGTGATTTTATTTCCGATCAAATTTAAATTGATCAAAGCAGGGTATTAACAGCAAAGGCAGCAAGAAGTTGCACTGACAATGAAAGCTGTGTCTTTCCTTGCACAGCCTTCACCACTTAAAGGCAATTCAGATCGTTCATATATGTATAGACATACTTAAGTGAAGATAAGTGGAACATGAAATATTTTATTCTCCAGCATCTCTTCTATAGCTCTCTGTTTTTTCAAGCCATGTAACGCTTTATGTCGTGGGAAAGAATAGGATGTGGGATAAATTATTATTACTTTGCTAACTTTGATTAGAAATGGAGTAGGTTAAGTAAACAAATCCTACCATAAACTGTAATATCTAAGATTTGTGATAAACCACGTTGTAAACATTGACGATCTACTAATTATGCTATACCTACAGAAGCTTCTTTACGGCAGAGGCTGCATAAATGTTGTATGTGCAAATGAATAAAAATTTGCATTAGATAATTTGAGAAGTAAGCAGTTGTGAGTCACAACTTGTGACCACGTGAGCAATGGCTTTCTCATATGTTGCTAAGGTTGTAAGGTTGTAAGGTTATTAAAAGAAACTGCTCAAAGTATAGAACTATCATAATTATTATAATTGCGTTAAAAACAAATTAGCCCACAGTAAGCACGCCTGCACTTAATTAGGACACTTCAACGGGACTTTGATTTTATTATAAATAACTTTTTCAAGAGGGGTTCAAGGAAATGGGGTTAAAATGCAGAGAAAAGATGAAGACATTAATAGTGGAACGTGGTTGTTTGTCGCAAGTTCAGGGAAGAAACTAATTTGGCCAAAGCACGCGATGAGGAATAGGAGGTATCTATATGTGAGTATGTATGTATGCAGGGAAATAACTGAAAAAGCCCAACGCTGTTACCTTCATGATTTGAAGAGGAGGGAAGTTGCGGAGACAGTCGACAAGGTCTGTGGTGGGTTGTACAGGACATTTGAGTTTAGTGGCTAAACTCTCAGCATGCTTCCGCGGTGACTCTTGTATTGCCCAAGGAGCCCCAGAACACCCAGACTGTACAGTAATTCTCACAAATTTCCCTGAGCAATAAAGACACGGTTGTTATTACATGAGTCCAATAAAATTCTTCATCTATCTAATACCACTTGGAAACACTTGATGTACGAAATGAGACACAGACGCTTTTCATCACCTCTCATCTTTTACCGGTGGCTCTCAATATGAGCATCATAGCAACACGTTCTTGATGCACAGCATGTACATATATGTGTAATATTTAAGTATATAGAACGGAGAAATATGTATGCCTGAAATGATATTTGGCACTTAAACACTGCCTTGTGTGTTTGTAGGATATAACATAGCCACAAGTTTCTGAAATTGCTTTCATATGTTTCATCCTCAAAAAAAGTGCTTTAACACCGATCTCCTCTCCCTTATACGAAATGGAGAAGCAGGAGTGTGCCAGCAGCAGTTGGATTATTTTTTGTATAAACTTGGTGTATTCTGATTCAGAGTAGTAGTAACTTGTAACGATAAAGCAGTAGAATATTTATATACCTTGACGTCTGAAATCACCTCACATTAGTAGCATCATAAGTCCTGGCAAATTGCATGTTTATCTTACGAACCGTTCTTTACGAGCCTTGTTGCACACAAGCAAGTTTCAAGTGAGAGAGAAACTCAAGTTAATCTTTTCTTTCGGTAGATTTGCATTGTTTATCTAAAAGTTGGATAGGATATTTGCTCATGGTACCATAAATAACTAGTAATGTTCCAAAGGTACAGGATTTCCAAAAATGATTGTTTATGAGGTGACGGGTAACTAAAATACGCTCATGTGTCTAACAAAACGATCCCATTATTGCAATATCATCAACAAATTCTAACAAATTACGACCGCAATTTAACTGTTTTAAAATACTTGTCACCGAGTTTAAGTATCCTAATTTTACGAGCTTAGCTCATAAGTAACAACATCAGCGTTAAAACAGGAGGAAAGCCATTTCGTTGAATGCCGTCGTTAAAGGGTTGTGAGAGTAGTTAAAAAGAAAGCTTTTATCGAATTTATGGTGTACACACAGATAATACAATGTTAATAAAGCGTGAGTGCTCGACTGAAACTAAAGGCCTGGTCCGGTAAGTTGTTGTGTACTTGTCTTACCTCTAGAAAGCTCAGAGAACATGTGGAACATCACGCTAGCACCTCCAGCTGAGTTGCCGACCAAGGTGATTTTATGTGGGTCACCACCAAATTGTGCAATATTTTCATAAACCCAATCCAAAGCTAAGGCTTGGTCCAGCAGACCGTAATTACCAGGTGCTGCTCTGTCGCCTGTACTCAGGAACCCTGAAATTAAAGGATAAAAGCTTCAGTTAATGTTTGTTTGCCTTTAAAAAGTACTCACACATATTTACCCTCATGTACATATAACTTCATCAGCTCTTGTACTAATGCCTGCGGGATCCGAAGTCAACCAAGCAGTCTCTTCTTCTCCATTTATGGAATCAAAAATAGTTATCTGAAAAACTACGCGGTTGTAAAAGTCAAGAAATTCTAATGGATTAAGTAGAAAACTGGAAGGTATTTACAGTGAATCCTGGCCTTAGGGGTATTATGATCCTGCGAAGATGTAAATGTAACAATAATGCAATAAATACTTGCTGAGTACATTTTACCATACAATGTTCATCTGCGAGAAGCAACTATTTAGCCTTTTTTGTGAACTGTTTCGTAAATTACATTCCACGTCGCTTCATGTCTTATTGTAAATAAAAAAATCTGTATCTTTGTGAATATTCTAGGATATTTTTATTATTGGAAGTTTTAAAAGAACTTCGGCACTGCTTTTCCAGCCGACATCAATTACACAAGTCTTTTATTATAATGCTCTTGTTCTTAAAAATGCTTCGAGTAATAGCAAAAGAATATCTTACTTATAATTCCTGAAGTTATTATGAGTCTGACCGACTGCACCGTCGTAACCATTTCATGCTTTTAAACGTTTGCGTCGCCATTTGACAGTGAATACGAGTACACAGCATAATGTGTAATTATGCAAATTGGCGGAATCATGTTCCTTTGTTGGTGCAAACTAAAGGATACCTGTACTGGTTTTTTACAAATATAACAATAAATCGCTGTTCTGTAACGACTATTATAGAAATGCAAATTAATAATTAGCAATCATTTCTTAACAAGTTATTCTATTATGCAAGCGTCAGATTGGTGTTGTTTAAATAATGTTTAAATGGTGTTTGTCAAGTTTTCCATTTCGAGGTTCAAGTAATATCACGAATCATGTACATGGTTTAAACACGAACGGCGCAGCAGGAAGCCTAACATTTCATTTAAAAAGTAATTATCCTCCGGTCTATAAAAGAAGTTGAAGCCACCAAGGTTTCTAGTTTGTCTATTATGATGAAACCTTTTTACGTACAAGCGTGAGACCTACATCAGTCGTCATTCCTGTTCTTATTGAGTAATAAGGAAGAAATTATCAATTATTATACTGATCCAGACTAAAATTAAATAGTGATTTATTATTGTTTGTCATATAAAACGTTGCATTTGACTTGCATATTTGGATTTCATGGCGCCCTGGATCTGAATTGAATCCGATACTTGGCTACCGCTTATATTCGATAGAATTTTCACATCCTTGTTTTTCCTACCCTGTTTTCGACTTCCTTGTCTCCAGAGTTTTTTTATCAGAAAAGCAAATCACATTCTTTTTACACAGTAGGCTATAAGGCGGGGCACGTTTTATCGCCGTTTCTATGTGTACAAAGATGGCTTTATGGACTAAAGTGTAACCCAGCATGTGGAAGGTGAGTAGTTTGGAGATTCGCTTAAGAGCCATTAAAATACACGGGTTCTGGGGTAAGTATGCATTGTGCAGTATGTAAGTGCTTCATTTAGATACAGATACTTAATATTTGACCTTTTGAGTTTAGAAATGTTCGTGGGTGGTTCACAATGAGTAATTTAACTTAATTTTCAAGCTATAAGAGTTAAAATCAAAATATCAAAAGATGTACTTTGAAGCTACATAAATAGATTTTCAAGCTATAAAGTTGAAATTTCAAGTTATAAAGTTGAAGTTTCAAGTTATAAAGTTGAAGTTTCAAGTTATAAAGTTGAAATTTCAAGCTACGCAGTTGAATTTTTAAGCTACAAAAATGGATTTTCAAGCTAAAATGACGAACTCTCAAGCTGCGAAGAAGTTGAATTTTCAAGCTATGAACTGAATTTTTAAGCTACAATGGAATAAAAAATGTTACCTAGTGGGCCGAGACGATAGTTGGAAGTGACTACGATCATGTTTTGCATCGACGCAAGTACTTGGCCAGGGTACAGTCGGCCAGCATTCATGTAATATGAACCTCCGTGGATGAAAAAGAAAACTGGCAGTACAGGTTTGTAGGGCAAACTTCCATTTACTGTCTGTAAAACCCAAAATAATGGTCGTTAAAGTAAGCATTAATTCAATAATAGTAGATAGATCCCATAAATTCGTGTGAATTTGTTGGGATCCGTGCACTTTGGAGGGTGACAAAACATCACGACGAAAACAAGATCATGAGTTCACGTGCAAAATACAAACTAGCATTATTTCTCTCTTCACAGATTCAAAGAAGTTATCTCCAGCATCATTCTGTTACATTATCGCACACTGTCGTCGAAGATGAGGGTGGAACTTGAACTGCCTAAATCTGGGACTATTACCGGCTTGAACGTGACAATCTTTATCAGGTGGATGGGCTAAGTCGTCCTATAGGAAATTTTTTCGTAGTATGTACATATCTTTGTATATACATATATCTTCTGCTTCTCCTTCGGGCTTGCCCCGAATATATGGACTTTTATATTTTGAGTTTCGCGAACAAGTGAAGTATGTAGTATATGTTACATATACAATTATACGAAAATTTTGCCGGGATAAACTCATGAGTTGTGTCATTTATGGAATACAAAACTGTAATGACTCAATTGTCTCCCATCGAATGCAACGAAAAAATTACTGCTAACATTATTTGTACCCCATTTATATTCTAGTAGTTGAACAGGCAGGAGTAAACAAATGTCACGTCAATTGCTCTACTGAGATTCCAAGTTAAAAATTATTCAAGTCAAGAGTTCAGTAGTAATATCAGTTTGGCTTTCTGTTCTCACACAATTCTGTGACGCTGGAGGTACAGTTTAGTGTGTTCCACACATGAATTCTTTAGTAATTACCCCACAGAAATACATACAGTAAGAGCTTACAGCTAGCTTACATAAGTGTATGAATAAAATACTTAATTAAGTGTAAGTTTTTAGAAATTGCATTAAAAGATGTATTAATTTCGCATTTGATTATTCGCATTAAGCATTTGTGAATAAATTAAGTTTCAATGTGAGAATATTAGTAGATACAGCTATTTTATTGTAGAGGCCTTCAATGTTTTGGTTTATTAATGCACTGAACGTGGAGAATAAAGCATGTGCATGATTTCTACACGAGAAGCGATAGTATGGAAAAACGTTAATTTACTGGGATTCTTTCTGCCGTGACAGAAATGCCGCCTTGAGAATGTGTGAAGAACACAAATTACTATTACCTTTGAGATTTCGAACGCCTGGAAAAACCATTGGGCCATAAGTAACCATACGCTTTCATTGGGCACATAAATCCTATCGTACGTTCCTGACTTTATCCAACTACAACTACTTTTTCCTTAATTATATTACATGCAATAGTACAAATCTGTCCCAACTTTATTAGGGCCAAAAACACTTACAGGGACTATATAAGCTATAATTTCGCGATGTTTTGGGTTTTTTCTTAAACTGAAGTATTTGAATAGAAATAAAACTGTCTTCCCCAGGAAATAGTGCTTAGTTGTAACAGTGTTTAGGAAATGGAACTGTAATTACTTATAAGAATTAAATTACAAATTGTACATACATGTAACGATGGTTGTGCAAACTTGGAGGAATAGTAATAGGACAATAATGTTATTGCTGTCAAACCAAATTCTATTAGGTGATCATTATATTCTAGAATAAACACTCTCATCCCAACGGAAGTAATTCATCGAAGTAGTTTTAGGAGTCAGATTTACTGAATATCAAATTCTACTATTTTCAAAAGCTAGTAGGTAATTGCTTTTCTGATATGAAAATGTTTGATCTGCAAATCTCTGCTCTCTCAGCGTTCGTATTTTTCGAAGTTTCGATATTTCCACATAATTCGTTTTGAAAATCATGACTTAAATCACATGTTTGGTTAGTAAAGTTAAATTATCGAGCTACTCAACATCCAATTTTCTATTAACTCATCATTTCCCGATTGCCACCCAATCGGAGTCTAATCAAATAGCCATAAACGCTAATTTCCTATGATCAAATTTATTTCCTTGTTTATCCCTGCAATTTGGCAATTTCTCATTTCATCATCTCCGGCTAAGTTCCACACTTAAGATGTTTGCAGGAAGAGTGACTCGTGCAAAAATTGGAAAATTAAATGATTCGCAAATAATTTCAACTAATATTCAATAATACTGCTGCCTTGGTTGACAAGTTATGTGGTAACTGGGTGATGTGTGGTTATATTCAATTTAAGATTCAATTTCTTGCAATAAAATGCAATTATGAGAATCATTATTTGAGCGGTATAATTTCGTTTCGTCATTTTGTCGGCTGGAAACACTTAAGATTAGAGTGAAAGCTTGCAAAAGTATAATGAAAAAAGAGAAGAAAGGCAACGTATACAAAAACAGTGTGCAATTTAAAAGATGCTTTTTCGATTCATTCCGGGCATAATATTACGAAATGCAAGTACTGGCAAACATTTAAAAGAATATTAAACTTCAGAAAATTTCGGGCGCCTGGTAAAGCTCGGAACTTTATAAATATAAAGGAAGAAATATTACCAAGGTCGACATGAATTTCCACTATGTATTTCCAACAAAAACGACCATAAAGCAAAGAATTTGTTTTTACGAGGTCTAAAGGTTCCTCTGTGAAATTTGCGGTTTTACGTTAAAGGGATAAAAGAAGTAATAATACAAATGCGTTAAGTAAAATTTAGTATTAAAAATAGTTTTAAATATTAACAAGCAACTGCAAAAGTAAATTAATTAGTTTCAATGTTAAATAAGTAAGTTCCGCCCTTAAATAAGTTAGTTTCAACCTTAAATAAGTTAGTTTCAACCTTAAATAAGTTAGTTTCAACCTTAAATAAGTTA
>JAQGAK010001201.1:0-38069 GCA_034696945.1 Lipothrix lubbocki
CATAAATGTAATGATGTCCTTAAGTAAATCAATGCCGTTCTGCTGCAATGCTCATAATTATATTCAGCCTTATGTATCATTTCCTACACATGTTGGGTAAGCATTCATGTACATACGCATTTACAATTGTCCATTTCTTCTCGAACGATTAAACGCATAAATTGAATAGCAATGAATTGAATTTACTTAAATGAAATAATTATGAACTTCATCTATAAGCCATAGCTCATTATCTCATTATTGAAAAGATAACCGATAACATTTTTGCGGAAGAGATTCGTTCGTTGGTTCGTCTTGTTGCTATAGGAATAGAATGAAGCTAAAACATTTGCAATATAAAACCTCACCTATACATATGCATGCATATAAAGACGACGATCCAGGTTATTTAAAATTCAGTACAAATAACATTTCAGTACTCGGGCTTTACTTCCATTCCTAAGATTTCCAGGTGGGTTTATATAAGCCTTCTACACGAAAAATACATTGTGATATTAAAAATAAAGTGGCGAAAACTTATCCCTTCTTGTTAGTCCTGTGTCCTGTTGCATCATAAGTACACCCGCTTTTGAATGACGCAGCTGCAAGTTCGTTAGCTAATTGGAACCAGAGTGTCGTTAATGCGGATAAATACAATCTTAGGTGTCTTTATTACTCGCTAACTTGTACGTATTACTGGGTCTATTACAGAGTGGCAGATTAAAAATAATACACCTATGTACAAAACTTGTAACAAGTTTGTAGCTGTCAGAACGTACGTGTACTTGTACATAATCCCATTAATTAAAGTGAGATGAGCTATTGGGACGAGAGGCTTCACTGTTTGTTTTTATAGTTTAACCACACTTTTATCTTTATCCAGTAGTGACAGTTTTTTATGAAAGAATGCACACGGCCGAATCATATCTGCATATCAATGCACACCCTGTGAAAGAAGACGTGTAACATCGACGTCAAAACGTGTGTGCTTTGTCGGAACAAAGTGAACACAAAAGCAAAAATTTGAGGGGAGGTACGCTAAGATGGGCACTAAATTTACTGGCAGATTTTAGGAACTTGTTCATTATCATTTTATGACTTACTGGGGCTGTTGTAACATGTCATTTCATCATGAGTATATATACCATATACTCTTATATCTCTCAATCTCTATACTCTTAATCTTATATCTTCTGCAAATAACAAGTGTAATTTCGGTTTCCTCTTTCCATGGTGAAGATTCAGATGATAAAAATTTACATTATATAGTATATCACAACAATAGCATCACATAAGTATATCTTCTTGATCGAAGATACACATTCGTGTGATGAAAATACAAGTATTATTTTGCGTTACGTGCAATAATACTAATACTCTGTGGGAAATCTGTCAGCCACATCCTTATTTGTAACCAAATTATTGAGGCCTGCCTGCATATTGCCTGCTGAAATTAGAATACGCTTGCTGTTACAGTTATAAATTATAGAAGGATAAAAAGAAGACAATCAAACTATTTTGGATTTTGACGATTCCGTCAATCATGCACCGCACTTGAGAAACCTATGAAAGTCTGTCTATACATTACGTGCTTGGAAATTATAATTAGTATTCATATTACCCCAAGATGTACTTCAAAGTACGTATCTTCAAGATTATTTGTTACCCCGAACAGTTGGTAACGCTGGATGTTTGTAACCTTGAGTTGCGTAAAGGTAATAATAATAATTGAGCCAGAATATTGAGTGAGCATATCTTTGCTACAATGTAAAATCATCGTATGAACGCATTTCCCTTCTCAGGAGCACTTGAATTAATCTTGATTAGGGATGAACGTTGAACGCACGTGCAGCTGAGCTGCTGTCCGCCACGCACTGAGAAACTTAAAATCAAGTGAAACATCAAGAAAGAGAATACAAGTAGAATATTATAGGAGCTTGCAATACTTCTAAATGGAAAAAGAAAAATTTGTTAGTCATAAAATAAATACATGATTAATATATTTAAATGGGGCACATTTCTACATCTTTTTTCATCTCTCCGAAGCAGTAATCTTCTTAAGCTTTAAGTAATTTGAATTATTTAATTATCTTCAAAATTAGGATTAATCACAACGAGTCAAAGAAGGTTCTATGAAATAACATTAATAAATAAGAAAATTTGATCCTGTTGCTGTTTACTTTACAGATGGCGTAAATTATATAAATATTTGTACATCCAATTTCGACGAGCAGGCTCAACAGAAGCCAGCAATTAGTAGTCATTCCTGTTTACATGAATGAAGGTCCTTTGTCAAGATCAATAGCAGTCTACAAGCCAATCTTTACAAGCATGAAATATGTTAATCATTAATCAAATTCATTTAGGCAAGATACTGTAGAGGGGATCTTGACTCCTCGATACTTTCTGATCTAATCAAGTATATTGTTAATGGGCTAATTCCGAACAAGATAAGCTTAAGGAACCCTGTTAATGACCATTGGACGTTTAGTACACGGGTGCACTGCAGTAATTTTGTGGGGCGAGATGAACATAAATTTTCTGCTTATTGACGATGAGAGCAGATTGCGCAATTAAGAGCCCTCCGTAAATGCTTGACAATTCCGTCTTTTGAAAGAATTAATTGGGTGTGCTATGTTTGTATACTGCCTTCAGCGTTTCGAGTGTCCGAGTAATATGCGTATTTATGCATTAGTATATGCCTTTATATGCAACATATGAATCTATAAGTGTGGTTACATATGTATAATGTACATGTAAACAAAATATGTATATACATGTGATGTTAAACAATAAACCCCAACTTGCAACAATTTCCCTGCGTAAGCAGCTCAATTTGTTAACAAAGGGCTCGGAAGTAACAAGAAAGAGCAATTTCAACTATAGTAAAACGCACCAACAAATAGCATAAACAGGAGTGACCCTCAAATTGACGCATAATTGTCGAAAAGTTAAAATCCAGCGAGAGCCAAGAAAGAATAGTAAGGGAAACTATAAAAGTGAATGAGGGCGACAGGAAACGGATTTTAACAAATACTCTGCAGGTTCGGACTTTTATTATTGTTCACAACAAGAGTTGTACCATGCCACGAAATGATTCCTCAAATATTGGGTCATTTCATCCTTGCAAGTAAGGCTTTGAAGGTAAACAAGAATAATATAATAGTATGGAAGGTAAAGTTTCTAATATACAAAGGTAGACAATTAAACATATACACACTGCTAGAAGGATTTAAATAAACAATAAATGCATTTTGGTATACGTATAATTGGCCGTTGCATTAATTACATACTACGCTGAATGCACAACAAATATGAAGCAATGTCTTAGAATAATTAGTTTTATCAGTATGAGTTTTTTATTAAAAGATACCCTTCGAAATATGTCAGGCAAAGGGAGAAAGGGTTTTTTTGATGCAGAAACCTATGAGCATGACCACCTTAGCAAGGGGTTAGCGTTTGGGTAGATGTAGATACATATATGTGTATACCCTGCACCATTCTCTCTTGTGTGTTCTCCCTATGCAAAGGTTCGTAAAATGCAAGATCCCCCATGCTTCAGAATCTTTTCCCTGTTTGAGAGCAAAAGAGATTACTTTTTCAGCCCGATGTTCAGTCCCATTTTAGCCTCATGTGCAGACAGACGAAAGCCTGGTCCGTACTTTTCATCCCGCGGTTTCTACAATAGTTTCAACCCCCTAAGTTCCCTCCATAAATACGTTGGTTAGTGAACGGAGTGAGAGTTGAAGTGGAAGAATCATCACACGCATACGCACAAAAGCTTTATTATATGTGTACTATACTAAGTAAGATCTTGTTGATAAACCTTCACGAAAGATTTTTAGGTACGTTATATTCCCTGTGTATGTAATCTATACTTTCTAATCTACACAATATACTCAAGTGCTATTCTACGTCAGCATACGCTCTTTTGCTCCTTCGAGAAGTTCAAGCACAAGCTTAATTCTATAGTAACATTACGTGTAGGTGTGTGTGGACGGACATCAACAAAGATTCTCATGTTCCCCACCAACGTTTCTGAGATGTTCTCATACGTTTTCCGCTCTGCACTGGAATATCATTACCACAGGTGAGCTTCACTGCTTAAAATCGTTAGAGTAGCATTGTCCTCAAGGCTTCCAAACCAGTTCAAACGTTTTCTATCTACCTGCTGATACTCTCAGGTTAGGATAAGCCTACGCAATGTATTTATGCATCAGTAGCTTTTAAAGCGCCTGTCCGGATTACCCGCATTATTTTCTATGTATGTATATTGCGTGTATTGAATACACTGGAGTAACAGGGACAGAAATCAGGCATCTTGCCGTCAAGTGGTGTTATATTACGGTATCTGATCTGTTGAGAAAAAAGGGATGATGGATCAAAAAGTGGGACAAAGGAATTTATTGTGCTAAAGGCTATAAGGAAAGTGTCGTCAGGTAGTAGTTTCACTTAGGTAATTACGCATGTATTCGCCTATCTCATATCTATACAGGTGTTCTCTTTTTATTGCTAATTCCAACACCATAAAATTTCTTAGGCGGGTACATATATAGGAATAATATCAAGATTATAATCAAAAAAATATTTTTATTCATGATCTTCTAATTTAATCACGCAACGCAAAGACACACAAGTTCATATGCGTAAATAAATACCTATGTAAATTTAGATAATTAAAATAAAATTTCTGTCGAAAATAGACGTGCATTTATGCTCCAGCATAATTTACATTTACCTATAGCCATCTGAATCATCTGATCACTATATAGACATGGTTTTGTCTTAAAACCCTTTTAACACCCTCTAAAATTGAAAATGGATCAATGGCTATTCAAAGAAATAGGTCTTTAGGGAGTACAGTCAATGGTCAATACAGGCCCCTCTCCAGCAACTTTTGAGTTTTTAGGTGATACTCATGATCAGAACAAATGTGTGAGATTCTCACAATAAAAAAAGGTCACACGTCAATTTACACAAATACGGAAGCCACGCGGTTGTATATTGCCCAAGTGCACAAACAAACTTAACAATCTATAGAGAAAACGTTGACAAAAACATGTCCCTTGACAATATGAAATTACTATATAGGCACATGCCGTGCGTAAGTATATGTGTGAAATGATGTAGTTGTTGTTATTTGTGGATCAGATGCAACCAATATGTATTGGGAATATTATATTCCATTAAGGTCAATGTCAAATAGAAGGCCGCGCATCTGCTCCGTTTAGGACCCTTGCAAATACTCTATAGGGATTAGGAATTTATATAAATCAAATGTGATGCCATATAGGCAATGACAATCGTGTGAATGTTACTTATATTACGCACAGGAAAAATATTCGGCTTCGGTGGTTATACATAAGAGCCGTGGCAACAACATGAATAGAAATACAAACGAATTAATTTATCGACTACTTACAGTAAGTGAATCCCATTAGGGAATTGCGTTGATAGAAAGAATTCCCCCCAAATATGAATATTTATTATCTTTGAGAATGTGTATTAGTGGTGGCGGAGTAATATGTTGTAACACATTCTAAATTTAATTACTTTTGGGTTACCACCGGTGGTATATTGCCGTAGCCGCTTATTGAAAGAACGTTCTTCTGCCCCAATGTTCTTGTGGATAAAGAGGGAAGGCGATAGAAACTCGCGTGCTTGTAACGGAATACATATATATGAAACGTTATTCGTGCTCCGTGCCATATAGGAGTTCATCAATATTTCACTTTAGATTCTGGAATTTTGTTATCACACTACGTGTTGATAAAATCAAGGCTGATAGTTTATTCAAAGCACGTTAACTAAGATCTAATAGAATGGTTATTTTAAAACATTGCACTATTGACTGTCTGACTGTCTAGATGTTCTTGTATGCAAACTCCTTCTGATGATCAGTTGCAACAACCGTCAACATCCTTGAATACGGCCATGTAAACTAAATAAATACACTTGCATTGCATCTATAGAGGATGTAGAGATAAGCCGAAACTCTTGGGGAGACTTGATAAGGACATAAGTAGCAATAGCAATAAGTGGGTTGTAAGTATAATAAAGTTGGCCGTGTCTGGAAATAATCCACGACAAGCGACGGCTCCATTTAATTAGCAGTGAATAAAGGAGACCCACCATCTCTCATGTCTGTATAGAGTTCTTTTGAATACTCATTCCCATTTTTCTTATTCAATTTAAAGTAGGTAAAGAGTTCGAGACTCGGCTTGATCGAGTGTGACAGTTGTGGCGTACAAACATAAAAGAGATCTAAAATATGGGACTTTTATTAAAATGCATTTATTAGCTATAATTAATACGACACATTTATTTTTATGTTCCAGATTAAATCGACACACGGACGGACCGCAAACGTAAACAATGGAACAGCTCACGCCAGAAGAAAGCCCGGTCATGGAGGAGGTAGAAGTGTTGGGGGTTTATGACGCTGAGGAATTTTACCTTGTATGTGGTCACTGCGGTCAAGAAGTAAAGAGTTCAGATGCTGAAGAGCACGCAGGAATGCATAGCTTCCCGGCGGAGCTAGCAGTTGATATTACCCCGGTGATCAAACTACCTGTTGACGAAGGCTTCGCATCTGCTCGAGCTCTTTCCGTGGATTCACTAGATTCAGGGGTGGCGTGTTCAGCTAGTCCAATTACATCACCTTCACCTTCCCTGTCAACTTTTTCAGCAGGAAATAGTTTTAAATCAGAGGAATGCAAATCTGAAGTGGTAGGTCTCTCTGACGCAAGTGCTGAGGGTGACATATTTACACTCACTGAAAACTGTTTTTCTTTCCTCACCGATGACTGGCCAGAACCGGATTATCAGCTTAGCATACCAGAAGAAACGAAAGTAGATTATGAGCTACGAATACCAGAAGATACCAAACCAACCTTAAGGCATCATCCCTACACCAGACACCAGCTTCCCTCTACTTCTAACAACCAAAACACAACGACCCAAAGCGTATCACCTGCTCTAGAAACTGGTCAAGGTAATGAAGGAGCTACTACGGTGAACTCATACCAGGGGTCACAACTTAAGCAAAAGTCCCAGAGTCTACAGAATCATGCTGCTCATCAGCAGCAACAACAAAATAGCAATTCGCAAATGCTTGGTCATACGGCTGAGCTCAAACCACAGCCGTGTCAGCTGCAATACCAACAACAGCGTCAGTCACAGCAACATGAAACACAGAGGCAAGCTCAGCCATGTGAACAGCAACAGAGACAAGTTCAGCAATTCCAGCAACAGAAGAGTCAAACTCAAGTAAATCACCAGCAGCAGGATTTGGATCAGCTGGTCGCTATGTCGACTAGCGTTTATTGGCCACAGCAAAATACTGCCTCTCGGGGACAATCAAATGGATCTGAAGTTGATCAAGGAGTTACTTGGGCTGGGCAGCACAACAATGGTCACCACCAGAATTATGTGCAACAAGGCTGGCAGCAGCAAAGTTATGCTAATTCGTCTGGTATTACTCCCCAGCAAGGCTCTCATGTACAGCAACAAATAAACCAAAATCAGAGACAGTTTCAGCAGCAACAAGGCTATTCAAATAATTGTATCCAACAGAATGCCTGTTCCTCACAACTTCAGAATAATCCACAGAGCCAGAATAACACACAAAGAAATCCGTGTGTTCAAAATCTTCCTCCGAGTTACCAACAAGTTCAGACTCAATCGCCAGATTACGCACATAAAGTTCCGACTCAATCTCCAAATTACTCACATAAACCGACACATTCCCAAAATTACGCACAGCAAGTTTCGACTCATTCCCAAAATTACACACAGCAAGTTCCGACTCATTCCCAAAATTACTCACATGTTCCGACTCATTCTCAAAATTACTCACATGTTCCGACTCATTCTCAAAATTACTCACAAGTTCAAAACCATTATTACCAAAGTAATCCCCACCCTTCACGGAATTACCCACAAGCTCCAAATCATCTACATAATTATCGACAGTTTCAAAATGCTCCGCAGAGGTCTCCAGTTCAAATTAGTCCACAAAATTGTCAGCGTAGCCAGTACCAGAACCCTGTAGAAAATGTTAATCAAGGTGCAATTACTAGCCTTGAGCCACCTCCGTATTCTGCACCCCAATCTAAGCCAGCATTAACGCCCACGGAAGTAGAGATGTCTAAGCTTCAGCAAGTCTTTATGGCTGGGAATCAATTTCGGGAACAGAGGTCTTCGTCTCAACCTTCATCATCTAGTCAACCCACCGGTCATTCATCTCAACCATGCATTTCCTTGAATTCAAAGAATCCTCAACATGCTTCAACTTTAACCATTCAAACAGATCAGAGTACTACCAACTGTATTGCACATACATCAAACTCCCGGTGTGTTGGTAATCAATCCGCAGAATTCCCTATTCATTGCGAATTATGTGACAAAAATTTTGAAAGCGAAATGCTTTATTATAAACACCGAGCAGTAGACCATAAAGTTGTATCTATGAAAATTAAAAAGCATTGTCGCGTATGTGGTAAAGCGTGTGCGACAAATACAACTTTCCACACTCATATGAGAAGACAGCATAATTATTCCGACGAGAAAATTCGGAAAATTATTGTTTGCCAGTGCTGGAAATGCGGGAAGGTTGAGGATGGTTTGGACGAATTATTAGTACATATCCATAAGCACGGATAACATGATGAAAGCAATAAATTAAATTAATCGAATGCTTGAAGTTCTATATATATATAAGTAAATATACTTTCATTTATGTTGTCAGTAATTTATTATTAAGGCCAAATTTTCTTACTAATAGAATTTAAAAATATTATTGTACCTCTGCATGTGGTGTCAATTTACAAGCAATCTATTGAAATGTGCACTTTTACCTTTTGCCACACATATATACATAACAGTTTATATGGAAAAAGGTCTTGTGTATAGTATTTAAACATCTGCACAAGCCATAAAACTCAAATAAAATATGTGTGAAGAAAATATTTTTATTGTTGTTCATTTGCATTTTTAAATCCAATGCACTTCCAATTGGACGGTACTCATATAAGATAACATAGACATGATCATTTTCTTTTCCTACGTAAACAAGTAGCGTACTTATGAGAAAGTTTATTGTTCATTTGGGACTTTGCTCTGCATCGAATTTTCGCCGCCATCCACGGGTCTCGTTAGAATTTCTCTCTATTGTTGTCCGGGCGTCGGTCCTTCTGGTTTTTGTCGCCCCTCCATAAAACTTTTATTGAGAACCGCAAAGACCTCAACGGGTCGGCTGTTAGGTTGTGTTTCATTCAGAAACTGCATTTCCCAAAATTACAATATTTTAAAAATGTAAATACTTCAGCACACCAACGATTACTATGGATAATTCTCTGAATCAGGGAGATTTACACGGTTTACTAGTAATGGCACCCTGTAGGCATATACTGTAATAACCCGAGGGAAGGACAATGGAAAGATGAAGTGATATTGAATGTTATATAAAAACATAATTTACTGCATTTCGCTTCAGTTCAGTAAACAAGATGCATTGCGACCGATTCGATGTGAATGCATAATAATGATTTTTGGAATCGAATTTGAGAAGGGACGTGTGATCATAAAACGAGGGAGAAATAATAATGACTCACTCCTCATTCATCCGGTTGTTTTTTTGCGACAGTCGGGTACAAATCGTAAAAGATTTATATCATTTACACTTGTATGATGTACAGTACAGATTTAGGTATTGGTATGTAATTTCATATCAAAATTTAAATTACATGATATATGGATTTACTATACTCATAGATGTATTGAATGTTGATCGTTGAGGCGTTGCAACTGATCGTAAATTTCAAGTGATTTTTTCTTCATATAGGTACATACACATACGCAAAATTCAATTTTAAATTATTAGTCAAGTAGCTAATACTTTCGGTAAGTATTAGGTAACGTATACCCTTGGGGGGCAGTATGAGAATTTTAGCTTGAGCACGGATGACGAAATTGATGGGGAGAGTTATCATTATCAACCGTGTCAATTAAATACCATTTCAGCGATAAACTTCACCACTTTACCGGACGTGCCCACATGAAGTTCAAGTCTAGAACGTCATCCCAGTCAATAAGATAGAGATTGACCTTCACCCTTTAGCTTTTCATGCCTCATTGACACGTACATACCTGTAAGCCAGTCTGCATTATTATGAGTGGAAGGTCGTAAAATTATGAGTCGCCCTATTATGTATGTGAAAATAAAGAAAGGATGAAATAAAAGGAAAGGATGATCCCAAATTTTTTTTTAAAACCTGAAAAAGAGTTGGTTTTTGTGTTAATTTACAAATAGGACAGACCTGTATTTTTATGATGGAAGTTTTTACAAGTTCTCCCGATTTCTTGGAGAGTTAACAGTTCAACTCTGTAGGTCTAACATTCTTCCACTGTTCATACTAAACGACGACAAACTCAGAAATTAACAGAATTTATATTTTCTAACATAATACCTATCTCATCAATTTACCCCGATTCTTATTATTCTTACTAAATTGACCTGGGATGAAGACACAAGGATGTTATTTACCTCCCCCTCGTGAACATATAATCTTAACCTGACTGCATGGAACCTTATTAAACCTATATACCTTCTAATGTATTCTTCATATAGGAATATAAATGATTTCCTAAATCTTTTGTCCACATCCACAACAAAATGTCATGTCATGTATATCTTGCTTCAATCTCCTGTAAACAAGCTACAGTTATTTAATACATTTTTGGGATAGCACTAGACAATTGACCGAGTCATTTGGACCATCCTTCAATGTATAATAAAATCACAAATGTCTCTTGTTGTGTAGTATGAAGGGTGCCGTCTCATTTCTTCCCTCATTTAAGCGTTATGTTGGCTTATACATAATGTATATAGCAAATAATTAACTTTTATTTTCATTTCATCTTTCTGTTACACTTAACCTTGCGTAAGCACGCATTTAACGCACGTTATTGTCAATTTCCCTTCTTACCTTCAGGTGAGCAGACAATGCGTGAATAGTTTAGATGTAAAAGTCGTGATCCACTCAGCACGGAGAATGATCACGCATTTATACTTATGTATATGTTCATGCCGACCGCAACCTTCTGCGGTCTTACTTTCTTGTAGTCTTGTATTGTAAAAGGAAATATCCATGAAAGGGATATTGTGTGTGTGTATTATACGTAGGACACCTGTGGTGATCAAGAATGTCTTAACTTTTGTATCTGGACTATTTCATATATTGATAGCGTTGCTTATTCCATGATAGACTAATTTCTTATTTTAATTAACAAAACACATCTTTAAAGAATTAATTGACCACCTCTTATTTTTACCTTTTGAAGGCGCAATTGCAACTTTACATTTCAGCCTTTTTTGCTGCTATTTTTATTTATTTCTTTTACAATATTAATATTATTGTAAAAGATAACTAATGTAAAAGATGATGAATGAATGATGTGAAATTAACATTGAAAATTGTCTTAAAAGTTTTTTTCCCACGTGTAAACAAAGAATTGCAAAATATTCCCAAAATAATTTTGCTTTCATAGACAACCCCATAAAATGGTACTTTTATTTTTTAACCATGAAGCCTTGAGTATTGCAGTGAGTTCTTTGGCATGCGTACTTATCAATATTAAAGGGATCTTTATGCAACATTTTATTTAAATTGTAGGTTGGGTTTTCGAATTGCAATGTTAATTAAATGGTAGTTAAGTGTGCACTTGAATAGTAACGGTGACAAAAAGTTGTTGATTTTTGCCTCTCTCGCAAAATCCTTTAAGTGCATGCAATTGAAAAAATTCGTGTGAATCAGTCCAAGTACCCGATTGACTGTAAGTCCTTGATATCAAAAATCGGACTTTCCATTCGGGTTTTATGATGAAGCGAAGTTTTTCAGAAGGGGGGTGAAAGCTTAGACAGTAGCTTTTTTAAGACCATGTTAACTTGTTTGGTGTGAAAATTTAAAAATGCTAAAAAGAGAAAAAACAACTTTACAAAAACGAGGACAGTAATATATTGGTTTTATTATTATTGTTACTACTATTGATTTTAATTACATTAGGCATCGTCCTGACAAGTTGTAGTTAATATGTGTGAGATCCCATAGGGGAAAAAGTGTCTGTCTCTTTGTGACTATCCCGACAGATTACTCAGTCCCCCCAAAACCCATCATACCCGGGTAATGTCTAGCGTGTGACAATTGTCACCGATTAAATTACTTTTGTCTATTTTAGTATAAAATGGATAATCCAGTGGTAAGTTACAGTTCCTACAGTAGCTACACAGATTCGACGGTGTCAAACTGTCAACATTTTCTAGAGTCGACGGTTAGATTTTACTATAATATAGGATTGTCCGGGAGTTGTGCAAAACTCTTGTTATATTACTGCATTGGAATTTTATTGCAGTTGAATTGAATTTTAGTTTGTTAAAGAAAACGAATAAAAGCCACACACATGCAGTTGAATCGACCTTATTGCAAGGAAATAAAATCATGTTTTTACATTCGATAAGTATCTATATATATAATTTGCATAATAAGAACATATAATAAAAACATATATTCATGGTTCACAACACAACCCAATTAATCAAATTTATATCTATTTATAAACGTATATAGAAGTATAAGTACAGATAAAGTATAAGTTAATATCCAAGTACTATTATATAGATATGTCAAAGTAAGACTGATCATTGTTTTATTCTTCGAATTTTTAATTTCCTTCTAGATTATCAGTGTCAAAGGCTAAATATTAATTCTAATCTATATTGCTTTTAAAGGAAAGCTTTGTTTTAGGCTTCTCTCTTCCTAATCTGCGACTTAACTAATGATATTTGTCCATATGGAGCTTCATGGTTGAACTATTTACTACTTCTATCACTTATAGTAATGCGATAATAGAGCAAAGTTCTTACAAATAGTTTGCATTTAAGGCATCATTCAGAGCAGAACAATAATATATTTGGATAATAATAAATTGATTATATATGACATGGTGTTATCAATAAGTATTTATAGCTACATGATATAGTAAACTGTGATATTAGTTATCCCTGTGATAAAGTCACTTTATTTAGTTCATCATGTATATGTACAAAATAGACAATACTATTATAGAGACCAATTTCAATAAGTTATTACAGCAGTGGATGTTATTATTTTGATCCCATTGATGTTCACACGATCTCAAGTTTCTTTCCTTATAATTAATCTTAGCCTGTACATAAAAGGAAGAAGTAATATACTTCTTTTCTAGTAATGTGTTGTGGCATTATGTATGTGCATACTTGCGAATATCATCTGTATTTCTCGCTGTGCGCGAGGAAGAGAAAGACAATTTTGTCACTGCTTCCTATAGAGGAAGTAACCGAAGCCGAGTATGCGTATAATCATTGCACCAATCAAAATCCATATATTTTAAAGTTCTAACAAGAAAGTTTCTTACATATAATTACCTATTCTAAAATAGAATAATTAAATTGTTACTATAGCGACACTACTTTGTTCAAACTTTTTGCTTTTCAATCTACCGAACCGGTTGTTCCCGTACCATATTCTATAGTTTTGGCGTGGCAGTTAAGGTGAAATATGGGCAATTATTGCCTTAAATACACCAGCGACGATGTGATCATGCAATTAGTTCCCCCCCCCCCCTTGTTCAGATGATTCCGTTATTACTTCGTACCTTACCTAGGTAGGTATATAATATAAAACAGCATATAACTAATACATAAGCCATTAAAATTTAAGCTCGGAATTAACACTCAAAACTTGATGGACACTCAAATGTAACATTACTTCTGAAGTTATACATAGTAATGACGATATGGCTTTAACTGTAATAGTACATACCCAGCACATTAATTTACTAGCAATCAAGGAAGAAACCTTTTGACAAGCTCTTTCCCACTTAATGAATTCTATAGCATGAAAAGTGGGAATGTTTTTAGGGAAATAATTTTAGGGAAATGTTGACATGAAACAATACTAAAAACTGTTGGTACAAGCCATTTGCCGATCCCTAGTTAAGAAGTTGGATCAATGAAAAATTATGTTCGGCTGAAAATATTTGCATGCATGAATTTGCAGTGTACAGAAGTTTACTCTCTCGTCCGTCGAAAAGTATATCGTCCTAAGCACATTCGTAGTCTCATGCCAATTTTTAGGTATGCCATTGCTTGTCGTAGAATCTCTTATGGAAGAATTTTCAACTATAGTAAAAGAGACTTAAGCATGTTCAAAATGCCTTTATGGATCTCGTCAGACCATTAACGTAATTATTGCGCTTTTACGAGTTGTCTCCGTAAGTGGAACAAGTTTTGTTTTAACTTGAACACTGATCATCGTTGGGGAGCCAGGCATTTGGTTACGCGTGTCCACATAAAGTTATAAAAATAATGCATAAAAGAAAGCATTTCATTTAGACCCCTTTCCTTTTAACTTTAGCACTGTACAAAATCCAGCTATACATACGGTACTTATAAAACTTTAGTTACTTTTGTCTTGTCGCTGAACACATGGAGTTACAATAAAAATGCTACAAAAAATTATGCTTCAAGATAATAATTGATAATGCCATGCTTCTGGTAATCTGTCGAACCGTGACTGACGGTTTGTCGGAGCCGTAGAAGAGAAGGAGCTTTGAGAACGGTAATCTGGGAATCATTTGTGTTGTAGAAAAACGCTTTTTTACTTCAACCTGACTCTACATCCACTGTCATTTATTAAAGCTTGTAAACTGTATGAAAGCTTGTGTTTATGCATGTACAATACTATGTTTATACAGATTTTAGCACTTAGGTAAATGGCAATCAAAGCCCAATCTTTTTAACTATGCATACATAAAAATCGCTTTCTGAAATTCAAGTCAATCGAGAGCTCCAGCAGAAAGTAAAATTAGCTTGCCAGAATCAATCAAAGTTACTCAGTGGGACACAATTCAATTAGAATATATGTAATGTTATGTACTCCTGATGAAAACTCATACCAAGCGAAACGATCAGCGAGATGCTCTCACCCTCACCGATGCAATGTTTACAGTTCTACGAATGGGTACTATTTGTAAAGAGTCTTCTGCTGACGTATGCTTAACGTCCCTTTTTTCAATTCTACGTGTGCTACTAGACAGTAAAAACGCTTATAAATCATTCTTAATTTGTTCTGACGTAAAAACTAATGTGTGCCAACAGCGTAAAAACACAAGTCACAATTTGATTTGGTATAGTTCTGGAATGGCATTTTACATATCGTCGGCTAAACGTGCAAATGTGCTATTATTGTTTTTAAGTCATAATTTTAGCACCTTTTCATGTTTAACCGACGGTATAAACATGTCCTAATTTCGATTGTTAAAAATCGAACTGAATCACAATTTTAAAAGTGATGCGGAAAAGGTTGTTGCACACGTCTGTAAAAGCAGACCAGGGGTACAGAAGAGAAAGCATGCCATAAACCCGATTAATCGTAATTTGATGAGTCGACTGCTAAGAGCATCAATATTATTGTGTAGTTTGCCATAAATAAAAATAATGTATGTACTTATATGGTAGTTATCATCACCGCAAGGCAAGATTAGAATAACAAAAATATTGCTAATAAATTCAAAATCCATTATGCTTCCATGTTTTATGATCATTTTCACTTTCAACAATGCTGCAGTACCGATAGTAGACTAGACAGTTACGGTACATCCTTAAGTTATTTTTATTCCAACTTTCCAACTATAAAATGAGAAGATATAGTAATCAGTTGAATGAACTTCTGGAAATCCAAACACATTGGCAATAAAAATGTCCATACTTATATACGTACATTATCAACTTGAATAACCCGACATTCGCAAAAAATTCTGTGGTTACAAAAATAAACAACTAACAACTACATAGAAATATAATTATTACAGCTTTGCATTTACCATTTAGGAATTCTTAATTTACTTCATTTGAAAAATCACTATAAATCAAATGGTAGCTACTATAGGTGCACTTTAATTAGGTTTTATTCTATTTACAACTTACAACCCCAATTGGGGAAATTGGAGACAGTATGGTTGTGCAACAATCAACTAAAAGATGGCAGCAGCAGGTCCGCAGACTTTTGCGTAGCAGTGGAGTCTAGACTTTAGACACTTGAAGTATCTGTATCAGCACTGACCTCGTCACAACTAGCTGTATCATCAAATCTTGGATTTTTCACCGTGAAATCTATTATCGGCAATTGAGTCGACCCTTCTGACATTACGAATTTGCGGAAGCCATCTTCAGTTTTGATAGACGCAACGTTTTTCTGACTTCCGAAATCCATGCCAATCAGATCATCAGCGCTCTGAACGTTATACAGTAAAATAATCGTAAAATTAGTAATGATAATGATGAAGCAGCAAATAAAACTTGAATACATGTCAAATAATTTGAAAACAGCTCTCAGAAAATAAATTCAACAAAAATGCAGCTATAATTTCTTGCTAAAAGTACAAAACCAAAATTAAGCTGTAAATAGCATAGATAGAAATGTACATAGAGTGTTCAGAAATAAAAATAAAAATACAAAAATCCTTACTTTAATATGAAAGGCAATCTCTACCCAAGTATCTTCCGGAATATAAACGGGTGAATCAAAGTCCACCCTGAAATTTTTATTCTTGAAGGCAAAACCCTCTGCTCTTTTCTCTCCGTACTTCTTCAAGCCTTGTTTGGAGGAACATAGATAGTGGTACCAGCGAAATTTTGGTTCCCAAATGGGTTCGTCGACGGTTACAATGACCTCGAATTTCGTCTTTTCTGAATTTGCAGGGCCAAAAAACTCAACTCCAAGCAAGTATACGTGTCCAAGCTGGACTTTGAGACTGGAAATGGAAATTAATACAGCTTGATGTTATTACATTGGATTTGTAAATAAAACAAATAAAACAAAATGCTCAAACATGGAATGTACATACATAAGAAGTACTATGACGTCTATTGTTTATTCGTAGGATTTTAATTAAAATTTGAATGTGAAATTATTGTACTTTCCCTTATGAAAGTGTACACTTAGGATAATTATTCATTTATTAAATTATTAGAATATATATTTTAACAATTTTTACCATCGAAAAAAGAATTTAATATTATTTTTAAATAATTTGCATTTTGGTATTTTTATTAAAATAAATGTAAGTAGACGATAATATTGCACTTACGCAGTTCGATAAAAACAACCATCGTATTTTCTCTTCACCTTGGTTCCAGCTTTTCCACGTATAATTCGATAGACTTCATATTCAGCCACCTGTGTATTTTCTTCTTTTAGATGTTTTGGTGCGTGATTATTCATTGGCATTTTAAACGCTTGGGTATTCAATGGAACTCACTGATTGTAATATTACTTTTATTGCACTTGTAGTCATCAAATGGGTTATTGAGATGCTGGGGAGAGTTGCAACTCCTATAATAAAACAAGAAATACCAAAAGTCTCTGATGTGAGATCACCCACGCTTCCTACCTTTTTTCGCTTCTGTGACCTGCCCTTATGATGCCTTGTGAGAAAGTAATTAATTAATAAAAAGGAACTCATCGTAGATCCGATAGAGATGCGCTGAAAGAACGACCGACGATCGTACAAAGAAGTTATCACACCATGTGTGCATAGTATTGAATTACAGTTTCAATTCTTCGGACAACTGTGTAGTTTGACACCATCCAGAGAACTCCGGAAACTTAAACAACTATAAGTTGGTTGACTATTTGGAAGTATTTTTACAGGCATCAGCGTTTTTGCTATACGATGAATACAATCTCAGCATGTTGGATAATATATTAAATATATATGTTTACTATATAACATATTTGTTCTATAGTAATACACAACTGCTAGCACACACTTTCAGCGTTCTAAGTTTCTAAGCTACATTTTTTATGTCAACAATAAGTGGGCATCTGTCAGACCCTCTACATTTATATTCTTGTAATTCTATCTTTATTATTGAGCAATTATTAATAATCTGAATGGTAAGATGAGGAATTTTATTTGAATATACTTTGGCACGTCGTCATATCTAAAGACCACATCAAAGTCTAAGCGTATATGTATATGATAGCTATTAGTGCATATTGAATTTCAAGATACATATAGTGGAACAAGTAATTTCCAAACTAAAGATTGTAAACATTAATGGAGATCGTTTCCCACACAAGAGCGGAGCTTACCATGGCCCAGTATGTGTAAATATATGAATAATCAAATAGCTTTAATAGCAACATAGATATAATTTCTCTACTGTCGAAACCGCAAAACAATTAACTTGGACTTACATTAGAGAACTTTAGTAATACTTAAACCTTGTACGACTTGCTATTCTCAAAAATCGTTACGTTAAGATATAAAACATAGAGGTAATGTGATCATGTCAATATGTCAATACATGGCTTTCATATTATACGAATTTGAAACTTCCTTGAAATTAAGTACTCATTTCATCCCGTTTCCCGTACTTAACGGTGACATTACTGAGGGAGACAAAATGCTACGACGCATAAAGTGGAAATAAGGACACTGTAGCCATAAAATGAACGTACAGCTACATATAAAAATAATAACTATAGGTGCATAATAAATAATTATTATTATACTATAGACACTATATAATACTATAACTATACATATAATACTATATAATAATATTATTTGGGATTGATTAGGCTGGTACATGAGTCTATTCAACCATTTCATTATATTTATAACTAGGTATATTGTATATACTTATAAATTTTATTAATATTCAATTTTAAAATCTTTCATTTCATTCGTGAAACCATTCAGTAGAATTCATGTATTCCATTAACACAAAAAGTTTCCGCTGTATAAACCCGAATGAAAACATTGCTAATTTCGCTCTAATTAGAAACAAATTAATTATTTATGTTGTTATCCCTTACAACACAATTTTCGTGTAAAT
Organism: Lipothrix lubbocki; assembly: GCA_034696945.1. Taxonomy (NCBI): domain Eukaryota; kingdom Metazoa; phylum Arthropoda; class Collembola; order Symphypleona; family Sminthuridae; genus Lipothrix; species Lipothrix lubbocki. Next base: position 18,923 of record JAQGAK010001201.1, read on the forward strand.
ATAAGTAAAATAATAATTCGTTTTTTTCTTTGATTCGGAACGCATCAGAAGCCCCACTAAAATTATAAAATACCGCAGGCCAAATATGTTTTAAACATTGAGTTTTGATTTTGAAATAGAGAGCATAAGTGAATGCATGAAGGCATCTGTAAGTAATAAATTAATGATAATAGTAAATAACAATATATTCATGAATAATAGTGAATAATATTGGAGTTTATTCGAACTATATCGTATAGTAGAGTCGGATGTTGCATGTGAAATAATGCGTGTTACTTGAATGACCCCTTTTTGTATTTCTGTAGCAAGACAGCAATTTTAGTATAAGAGAAGTTTCTTTACTAGACAGAAAGTTGTGCACGGATTTTGCCTTAGGATTTTTCGTACTTTAAATGTTCTTTACAATTATAATGTGTGTGTGATATCAATCAATAGGCTTCTGTTTTCCTTCCTCCGCTTTTACATTAGGAATATAAGAAACTGAGAATGGGAAAAATAATAACATTCCTCAAAAGTTTAAAATATGGGCTAATGACTAAAACAGAGTTTATTTAATAAGTGAGTCTCATGGTACTTCTTAAAAGGAATTCCGAAATCACAATATTTCAAGGAAAGCAAAATTAAATTTTATAGAGACAAAAATTAATGATTGACGTTTAGACTGAGGAAACTTGGTCGTCTAGCCCAAAGAGATAAACAACTTTATCGTTACGCACAAGGTGTCAATATCAAGCGATCTACCTATGGGTCTACTTGGATGCAAACTATCCGTTTTTGGTATTTTTAAGGAGCTAAAAAAATTTGGGTTCTGCACTTTCAGCATAACTCTGAAATTACTCGATACATATGTACATAATATTTGTCCCTTGCCCCCCCCCCTTTGACAATTTCTGGCTACGCGCCTGGTCAATATTATGCCAATGATGTGCTTAATACATTTCACACACGTAATTTTACATGTAACTATCATGTTAATAATAATATCTTTTGCAGATATATTGTCGCAGTCACTTCGTTCCTCCGATTCGCTCGTCTTCACGAAGCGAAGACGGCTTGGATTATTTCATACTCGTTGTCATAGCTATACGCTATGTTTATTATGTAATGTTGTCTTTGTATCTCTGATGTTATGTAACATTGCCAATAATTATAGAAACTACAACAATATATACTTTTACATGCTTCGTTATATTGCAGTAGGCAATATCAACAAACAGCAAATTAAAGAATTCTGAAATCTATTTGTCAGAATTTCATGACAAAAGCATTATTTCTAATTAACACATTATTAAATAAGACTTGTTGTTTCGCCTGACGATGGTATTGTTAGATACCAAAAGCTCGAGTTTAATAAATAAATAAGATTGTCTTATTGATCCACATATAAACAAATTAAAAGTGGATGACTTTCTCTAGTTTTTGTGACATTCCCAGGATCGGGGATTTGACGCTGTTTGTCTACCACAAACTTACTTGCTTGCAGATAAGTGGCTTGAAGGCTTTACTAGTGTTTGTTTGGTATTGAGAAAGTAGTTTGTGAATCCAAGACAATAAAATACAATTATAACATCTAAGGACTGGTATCCAATGAGAATGATTTTGAAATTTTATTCCGAATGATTCAGTCAAAAGTAGATACATTAAAGTTACAACGGGTATTAATTGTATGTAGGTAAGTATATACTTCAGTTTTAAGATTATTAAATGTTGATTCTATGATGTAACATTTCCGATTAAATAAGTACATTGTACATTTTTCACATTTTACTGTTGTCATTTACATACTAAGGTCTTAAATATAAGTCAAAAACGATATTAAGTGACTCAAGGGAAACTTCTATATTTTTTATACGTAGATTATATTTACCGATATTAATTTTCATTCTATCGATATTTTTGGAACTCAATTTTTTTAAAATTTAAACATTCATATGTATGATAAGACTAATTTAACTAAAAATATACTTCACTGTTAATACATTTACATACGATACATCCTCTGTAGTGGTTCTAATCATATCCTATGCTATTGCGAAACTAGTGATAACATAAATAACAACAAAATTAAGGAGCCACAGTCGAGAATTTATTTTATTTCAGGTAACTATATCTTTCTGTAACATGAAGAACTCTCTCGGGATGTTTTATTTAAGGATAAGTACTATTGCTATACACATATTATAGTGTACATATAGAAACGAAATCCTATACTACAGGGCTGGTGTTAAAAATAAATGAAGATGACATCCAGGTTCGAGAATAGGGGGATCCAATGACTGTTTAAGGTACAATATCGCGTATCTCGCTACAACGTAGAAAATAAAAGAATAATAATAAAGTCATATGAGAACCCATAAGAAATTCAATACAAAAAAATGTAATCTAGCCAAGTAAGAAATAAATTGTGCGGCTCAATGGTATGAACCTCAGTATATCTACTCATATACTGTGTTGTCATACTGTGCTGAGGTTGGTGCAGAGTGCAGCACAAACTTCGTCAATCGGTTCGGTCCAATTTCGCTGATGAAGATAGTTTGTCCATCCTTAGAGACAGCGATGTCATGAGGTGAGATAAATGACCGTCTGGAAGTCCATGTGTCCACGACTTGGGATGTTTTCCAGTCAATAGTTAAGCCTTGAGTAGCTGCAGGAGCGGATCCAGCTCCGTTGACGCCATATAATCTACCGGCTGTAAAGGCGTATAAATAAAGGAAATATTTTATATACACACAAGTACATTCGAGATGAAGAATAATTTGATATAGTTACTAGGCATATAGTGTACCTCTTAGTTCACAAGAAAAGGAATTTCATCTACCTTATACATAAATAGTATCCCCTATAGGTAATTATAATATAATATACTACTTGTATTAGTATATGATGTACATATAAACCTATATGTACACACTTATACTATAGACAAGTATATCTAAGGTATAGGAAAGTCACAAAAGGAGCAATTATACTAAATGTTTTCGGAATCTGTAAGGGGATACTTATTTCCAACACCACAATTGTTTACAAAATAGAGCCACATCCATAGAATTTCATCAAGAAACTGCGCGGTCTTAATTTCCAAAAGAATTTACGATCATAACATAAATCTTACATGAATAAGCAATTCCGAAGATGCGACCTATGTATACGCCATTAGTAACTGCAACGATTTCTCCAAACTGTTGTGGGTTCTGGATACCAGCATTAACACAAAGGACACGACGATGTTCTCGATCCGCCACACAAAGGATGTCTTCTTCCTCAATGAGAGCCAAACTGTGAGGAATAGCTAAAGTTGAGCCTTTTCCCTCTCCCCAGATCCAGCCCTCCTCTCCGAATTTCGCCAAGAATTTCCCATCTTTATCGAACTTCATTATCCTGGAATTGCAGTAGCCGTCAGCCACATAAAATTCACCACTTTTGGCCACAGCCACGTCCGTGGGCTTGCAGAAATGCTCGTTGTCTGTGCCAGGTTCAAATTCGTGACCAAGTGTTAGCAGCGGTTTATCCGAGCCAGGTAAGAACTGTGTGGGATGATATAAATCATACATTATTAAATACAAATTTTCCTCCTGTTTTCGTGGGCAGAGGAAAATAATAAATGGGTACGTAAGTATAAAGTACACCAAAACGCATAAACGTACGTACACTGGTACATGAAAACATAAAAAAGATATGGCTACAAATACATACGTAAGTAGCTGTAAAGAGGATACATAAAAATACACGAGCAGGAGATATACTCCGCTTTTCAATTTTCACTACAATTTTTTATAATAACGCTCTGAAATAATGTACTCACCTTAAATACTTGATGTAGAGCAACATCCGTGAGCCATATGCTGCTGTTATGATCAATAGTGATCCCATGGGGCATGTAAAACAAACTACCACCCCATGAAGCCAAGAGCTGGCCAGTTTTTGAGTCCAGGACCACGATCGTATCTTCATCGATTGGTCCCTCGTCAGCTCTTGTGTAATGATTAGAATCATTGAATGATCTGAGAAATGAAAACAGCCACACATTAATAACCTGATGGCTACAACCGCACAGGATAGTTTTAGGAAAACAAGTGTAGTAAAAGCCTCGCGAGGGAAATTTTCAGAGCAGCTGGCAATTATTTATTTCCTTGTGGTTAAGTCCGGAAAACTCAAAATATGAAAACTTTCCCTTCCAGGTTCCTGCACCCATGCTCTCTATATTGGTACATTACGCTCATTCCTAGAAATATTAATTCCAGGGATCCATGAACTTTAGTATATGCTTTAACACCATGTAACACTACATATAAATACTTGTATACCATGTAACACTATACTTGCATAGCTGTAACATCTAGTAATTCTGCTGACGAAAGCATTGATATGGTTAAGCTTGGGAGTTGCTGACATTAGATGCAGCTTAAAAAGTTAGTTCTGCAAGTTCTCTTTGCGGAAGAGTTTTCCTTCTTGGTAATTAAAATTAATGTTCCCAGATCCCTGCGCTTACCGGCCAGTAATTACTCTTGCCAGTCTAGAAGCAATTTACCTCCAGGAGAAAGTTCAAGACAAGAAAATATCACTATGTCATTAATAGGTGTTGCCGAAAACTTCATCGATTACTTTGAGGAAAAAACTTGCGGTGTGCTGCTGCCTTCACTTTTTCTCCTGACATAACTTGTAGGTGGATATATTTACATGTGTACGCACCCCTTCCCTAATCCAGAACTAAGAGACCACAGAGCAGCAGAATAAATAGCCATAGCGTCTAAAACACACAATTGCTGTATGTATATAAAGATAGATGCTCGGGACTATGGCGCTGGGGCTGGAATTCTGAGGAAGACAAATGAGAAAGGGCCCCGCATGGCACAAAATTCATCTAATCAGTAGCAAAACAAGGCTTCAGCACTCTGACACTAATATAATACATCAAGATACAAAAGCCGGGCTGTTGGTGCCGCGACGAGAAACTCTGGCCAAATTTAAGGATACTCTATACAATACTTATTTCTACTTCCTTGATCCTCTGTCTTGACAATCTTCCATAGTCATCCATAGTATTTCCCACATATGCACACGGCCTGGAAGTTGTCAAGAAGCGAGGAAAAGAGAATTGCTTGGATAAATAATTCACATTATTTTCTAGACTTGCCGTAAAAAGACCAAGACACTTTCCATTTCGAATTCCTTTTCCCTCTAGAGCGCCTCAGCTATTTTCACAACGCGGAACGAGGACAAGAATTTACGAATTTAGCATTCCTACACATTACATGCGTTGCATCTCTATGTAATACTTTCATGTAACTTAACTCCTACATTATACATGCAATGGTGATTATATAGGGTCATATAAAGTATCTATTCTTGTTTTAGCTATTATGTATGTTGCAAGACCACAGTGAAGAAAATAGCATTTATTTAAAATTCTTGACAGAAACTCTCCAGTAATTCCATGTTGACAACGGGAAAAAGAAAAGAAAACGATGAGCGTCAACTAGCATGGATATTCATGTTAATTATAAATTATTCAAGCTAGTTGGACTCCTTTGGAATCTACTGCAAAAGTAATTTTGCCCCGCGAAATTAATTTTTCATAGCGACGTTTTTGTTTTCTTTGTAGAGGAGCACGGTTCCGGAAATGAAGGCAAGGCAGCATATGATATGCAATTGCATGGGCCAGTTTCGGTAATTCCCTGAATAATAGAGTGAACTGGAAAGATAATTCTTAGGACTTTTGGGGCGTTTTGGCAATTTTTCCAGTACGTATATCTTCACCTCAATTTACAGTTGCCTGCCTTCCTAAAATACGGAATTCCTACCTGCAGCTGCCAGGATTGCCAGGAAGCTGAATTAGTTTGCAACGTTATCATTTTAGAGTTGGTTATACAAAGCACCTAAGTACGCTCATGTGAAAAATACCATGGGCTAGTGTAAAATGGTAGTTTGTTCCATGCCTATATGTAGTAAAGTTTAGAATACGACTGACGTATGTACACTCTAGTTGAGCTGATAAGGATGCTACCATGATGAGTCTCTCTTCCAGTCTCGGTAGTTATCTTTTACAATTTATTGTGGAGAATTGAACGATGGCCAAGGAAGCGTAATAAGGATTGTGGGTTCCAGGAACTTATAGTAACATGATAGCAATGGAAGCAGGTACTACATTCAAACATGTATTCACTAGTACGAAGTTACATACGACAAATAAAATATGACCAGTCATCAACTTGTACAGTAACTTAATCCTGAACAAAATCGTGACTATCCAGCAGTCACATTCAATTTACTCTCCAACAACTTTCTAGTCTACAAAGTAAATACTAGTAGCATATACTATGTGAGAAATGATTACCAGTTCAGGGAACCTGGCGGAGCGAAAAGCGTGCAAAAAACTAACCAATCATCCTTTAGTACACGAATACACCATGAAGAAACGAATGGATTGCCGTTATCAACTCATACACAATCTCTAAAAATGCTTCGTTACGTACGTGTAAACTCTCCTACTTGTGAGAGTATAAAAATATATATAGTAGAAATGATAAAATAATAAAAATGTACCGGCGTTTCCACTGTATTTCCTTTCGTGAATTGTATCTTCCTCTATACATTGTAAACAGGAGCATGAATAAGTGAAGGATGAAGGTGAGTAGGAGGAAAACCTTGTAGGCCTAACATCGTTTTGGCGATATCAGAATCTATATACATTGTATAGCTATAGACTCTCAGGAGAAAACTGCTGTATTTGGACTTCGGAAACGGACTGGAAAGTATGTAAGCTACTGGGAAATGTTTGTATGATACTACCACACAGATTTCTACATTACTACAAAAAAATAAAGCTTGTGTTTGCTACATAACCTGTGGTTTGTTCATATGTATTCATATGTTAGTGGATGCTACAGACTCCTTGGCTTATATGTGTTGCCAAAGTGGACAAACTTACCCCGCATCCCAAATGACGGTTCCTCTGTGAAAAACGACAGGATTTCCGGATGTGTCCACATCCACACCAGAGATTTGTCCCAAATCGTATTCTTCCAATGGCCATCCTTCAATTTCTTCAGGGTGTGACAGCTCGTCCGCCATCTGAATACACAATACAAGTAGGAAATGAGATTAAGTGAGTTGGTAGTCAATGCAAAATCTTCTCTTTCCACTATAAAGAAATTTCCTTTTGAATTCCCGTAATTGCATTTAGATTGTGTCGTCGCTTGTTAGAATATTTATACCACCTCGTAGGAGTGTGTACTATACTATCTTTTCCTCTCTTCCAAACATAACTCATCGCGGCTCGGACTCCTTAAACGGAAAATCCGATTACATTTAATGTTACTCGCTTTAACACTTTCTACCAAAGCAATTCAAAGGAAATCGATAGCTTCCCCTATTCTTTATATACTTACAAGGAACCAATTTCTCTTAAGGACTTCCACACACTGATTCCAACTGTTCAAAGGATAGCTTCACAGTTATGCTCGTCGTATATAAATACATATCAAAATAACTATACTACTTATAGTATGATGCATTTCTTCAAGTGTGGATCGAATTCTTCAAACCTTCCCTTTCGATTTCGAGATTTGAAAAACCTCTATATTCTAGATTTATGACCGGGCGTCAGTGGGCATTTTCCCTTCCTACGAGAAATCTTTGACTCCTTGGTACTCGTAGTAGGTTTTTTGTAACTGATATAGCTATATACAGGACTATACATATTCTATGTAGTATTTATGTTGTAATACCCCAGGATTCAATTCATAGGATGAATAAATCCTATGAAGTTGGTACAAGAACTTGTAATAACTTACAAGGAATATCATGCAAGTCTGATTCCATAAGTTAGGAATCAAAAGGGAAAGCTTTAAAGTTGATTAAAAGGGTTCTATGGAACACTTGGTACAACGAGACTCAAACTACTTATATATTTTCTTTTTTGGCTCAACACGTCCATGTCGCCCTCCTCCGTGCTGTTAAATTTCTCGTCCCTATTCAATCCTTTAATCTTCCAGTAAAGACTTGTCAGGTCTGCTTCTTTCACACCTCAGTGACATCAAACAAATACGGAGGAACCGTTTTTATTATGATACTAACACTATGCATACTTTTGTACATTAATATACATGGACTCTTATTGGTTACGTTGAGGTTTAGCTACGATTGGCTATCACACCATGATACTTCAACCATCTTTGTGCACTATATACTATTTGAGTACTTATAAGAAGCCCGTGCCCATTACTACATAGTCATGTCCATTATTATACGCAATGATACCATGAGCACCCTAGTCCATTACCATTAGATTAATGCATTCCTTTCCATTAACATGACCTGCTTTTAGAATTATTCTGTAGTTTGAGTCTTCCTGAATCTTATTGTTTTCCAAGCAAACGTTTACTGTCGACATCATCAACTACACAGAAGATAAAACAGATGAGTCGGGTGGTGAGGGGAAGCCTACACACATATACAGATACTGAAGTCAATGGAACGGCAAACTTTATCCCCTCTCTATACGGGACATTACTTTGAAGGCAACTGAAAACGAGAGACTGACCGAGCAATAAAACTAAATAAGGATGGTGAAAGCTGCTGGCTTTTGAACTCTCATAGTAGCATTCCGGTAACTCCGACCAGAGATATCACAGGAAGCTTCACCCCTACTCTTCTTGTCGCAGGAGATACAAACGACCCAAAATTATATAGAAATTCCAGCAAACGACTTATTGAGCCCTGCTGTAGATTCCGGTTTTATTGAGATATTCCAATACTTTTGTCTCGATATTTCAGGATTTTGGACTGCTGTTCTAGGAAATTGTATCAATGATATGCGAGTGCCCTTACTGAGGTCCCTACATTTCTATGCAGATGTGACGTCTTGAAGGAAAGTTAAATTCCAGTTTTTACCATTTCCTATTTCTTTTTCAGTCTACTATATTGTAAGTAATATTACAGCAGTATACTCCTATGTAATCTTTCGTTGGCGCTACACTAATACTAGAGTATAACGCAACATTTGCAGCAGACTTTTTGCTCTTCTTGCATATACATGAACATGCTTATCGTCAGAATGTTTTTAACGGCTGGGGATGAGCATCCTTGGTTGAATAGATATTGGCTGCTTATGCTCACATGATGGCAAAGTGAAACTACTTTTAAGGAAAATCATAAATAAACTAAAAGGTTGCATTTGTATTCCTGCAAAATTACATTCCATTTGAATGCTCCTCCAAATTCCAAGACGTTCACCGAAAGCTGTTGGGATATGCAATGCACCGGAGCTCAACCAAAAAGGCAACAACACACACTAAACGAAACATGCTGGAGCATATACATATGTATACACACAGGCAATATTATTAGTAGAGTGAATTACTCTTCCTTTTCCTGACTTCGCAATTTTCTTTTTATGTATTCACCCATGTCATATTGCTTTAAACATACATCATACACATTTGCTCACATTTTCCAAATTGGATTTCTAGTGGAAATCCACGGAGGAGAATATGTATGTCAAGGAATTCGCAAAAAATATATTGACACATATGCTTGTACACGTCTGATTTGAAACCAACAACTGTCATACGCGAAACTTGAAAGGACCTGTCTTAATGTTTGCTTTACTTATCAGTAACTATATAACCAAAACAACTATAATGTAAACTTCTAAGTAACTATAATACAACAACAACACACTATATAAGCCCCAAAGGCGGAATCCCAGGTGTAAAGAAACGTAATGTCAATATTGAAAATGTTCCAGATAATGATAAATTTCTCCTTACCTTCTCGTCAAACTGGCGTTTCAACAAAGCTCTGACATTTTCTTCGGCAGCCCGATAATCCGTTGGGGAGGTAGCAATCATTAACGATGGAAAACATGACAGAGTGAGGAGTATAATGTTCAGCGGTTTGTACGCCATTATGATGTATCAGTAAATTGTTCTCAATCAATATTCAAAAGAGTAATAATTGTTACAGATATGATGTAGTCCGTCACTGATTTGATCAATCGCAGGTTCAAAAATGGAAGATTGGTTTTGCAAGGAAAGCCACAGGTTATTTCAACACACTTCCCACGCAAAAGAAAATATATAACGAGTAGGCGGATGTGCTTTCTCTGAAGGCTAAGGAGCTTCTAATCCACTGCTGGCTTGGAAATTTCGATTTTGTGTAAAGCCTGGAGATTCTGCAGATGGTTACCAAAGTCTTTTTCTCTCGTATCTTTTAATAATACACAAGACAAGAGGATTTTTTGACACCCTCTACACTTGTGTATGGGTATTGGCTTCCTTGATTTGATAGCTATTTTTTGTGGCTGAGTTAACGGGAAACTTATTTCCTCGCTGTCTCTCACAAGATCCGTGTGCTGTGCGTGAGGATTTTTGACAATCTGGTCGGGATTCAGATGTGAAATGCGAGGGACGTCATGAGAGAGCCGAGGAAAAACTCTGGAACCGTATCCAACCTTTGCGAGCACTCGTTCATATCAAGTACACAGTAGTTGTATGTGGTACATACTACGTTTCAGGTTAATGTATGTAGTACAGTACACTATACCTACTATAGGTATATACTATAAGCTATATATTAGCTTCAGTATAAACACACTAAAGGGGTATCCGTAGTTCAGTATTCTATTAAAGAGTATCCGGAGTTCTACCACGGAAAGTCTGTATGAGTGAAAGCCTGAGAGCTTTTATGTATGTGACAAGGTTTTCTCCGGGACTAAGCCGTATAACTGAAAGTCGGAGCGAACGACGCAACTCCATTGATTTTACTTACTTTCATATAAGTATATTCCCTGCACTTGTAGAGCCTTCTTGGCTGAAGAACAACGTCATTCTGCATTGCATACACTCTATATACTAGATTGTAGATGTGTAGAGAAGCATTGTATACATAAATACCAATTCTCTCTGCGTGGCTCCATAGAATTAAAGGAAAGCTTTATACAACATTGTACATTATATTGTACATAGATTCAAACTTACAATATAGTATGACGTTATCACACATAAGGTACAAAGTATTATTAGAAAGAAAAATGTGTGGGCTAAGTCCTATTATTATAGAAACGGTCCCAACTGCTGCAACAACGATGGAGTGCTGGGGGCACTCTAGGAAAACATTGTGGAGTGAAAGAGCGCCCAACATTACCATTCACGGGAGATAACTTTAAAATGAGAATAATAATAAGAAAGAAGCAGGAGCTTTTGGAGATATCCTACTACAGTATGTAATTACATGTAATGTACTCTAGTTCAGATATGTCTATAGACCTAAATGGCAGCTTGTTTCTGTGAAACTTCTAGTAATACAGTTATGTTATGCATTAACTGTGCAACTTTGGAAGTTAGAGAAGCACTATCTTCCGTGTCATTGGAGCGTACCGAATTTTAAATTAGGAGCATTACAGATATTATCCTGGAAAACAATGACGTTTTAACCTCCTGGCTAGTAACAGCTTGTTAGACTTGCCCCAGAACGTTAAATATTACTCTTTTAGTTAAGTTGAAAACAAGGGATATGTACTACATATAATGTATAACACTGGTTTACTCCAGAGACTTTTACATATTACATGTTTATAATGCAATATAGCTACATACCCCTATAAATGTCTCTGTGGTAACAATCAATCGTAAATTTAATGTAGCTTATGTTTTTACCTGCTTGGAATAGCTATAGTGCGATGAATAATTTCATACGCTAAGTTTACTTATTGTGTTGGAGATCCTCCAGTCCAGAAGATGAGGAAGAAACGTATACAATAGTAACCCGAGAAATTGAAACAGTAAAAGCAACATTTTAAAAGCCCTCCAACTAAAAAGAGTCATCCTAGTTCGTACGTGTCCTTCAGGTTTTTCTATGAATAATCAAGTTTAGAGGGAACGTCGAAAGGAATAACAGTATTTTCCCTTTATTTCCAAAACAAGGCACTGCAAAAACGTACCTTTCTTTGTCCAGCCTTTTGCATTTATATTCATTCGAAAATAAGTTCTTTCTTCCAGGGTAGAGAATAGACAAAAAACTCAATCTATTGGCGAGAATATTGGAAAAGTTCATTTTGCTATTATTACCTGGTGTTGTTTTCTACGGATTCCATGAAAAACTTTATATAGTGAGCGTATTGTATAAAAGAATAGAGTTGAAGCTGTAGACTCTTTTGTATTATCCATAGAAAGGTACACAAAAGTTAACAACTTTTTTCTAAAGTCGGTTCTGAATAATACACTACGCTTTCTTACGGAGATGCTGCATTTATAGTTTTTCGTCCAATGTCTCGGGGAGTACTAGACAAGAAGTCCTGGGTTGATTTGAAGAATGTCCAAGACGATTTGTAATACAAACTTGCTAAATATTGTATGACTAGAATGCCAGAGAGATTGGGAAAAAATATATGTTGTTCTTATTATTAAAATATAGTGACTACGTATGTTTAAATAAGGCATTGCAATTGCTGGGTATTCCCAAGGTTCATTATATAGAACCTTTATATTTTGTACGTGGCCATCAAAAAATTGGAGCACCAGGAGTAGCAAATAATGATTAATTTTATTTATAGACCAAGCTTAAACTTTATATAGTTTCTATTCCACATAAATCGTATCAGTTCACATTGTATTCTTACGTAAGATAAATATACTGTATGCAGTATGTGAACGTATGCGTAATAACTCAAGCTTTCTGAAAGTTTATATTTTGCAAAAGCCAACTCGTAATTATGAACCTAGGAATACAATAGAAAATAAATCATGGATAAACATCCCATTTTACTTATATAATAGCACAATATAAACTTTCAAGCGATTCTTTCAGAGAAGATTTCTCGAAGCTCGTTAGTTCCAAAAAGAATTTTAAGTTGTCACTGAAGCGCGATTAGAATAAAAGGGCTTGAGAGAAGAAGAATAAAGTTAATTCAAAGACGTCTTCCATATGCCATGCTAGATTAACTATTGGTGAGAACGTCAAAAGAAAAAGTCAGACGTGGTGCAGAGAGAAGACGTAATTATTATGTGGGAACTGAAATCTTAAGGACTCCTTTCTTCTGAATTCAAGCTCAAACTAATCCAAAACTTTTAGAGATTCATTTGCATGATTATCTGACAAGGAACGTTCACGGTCCGCTCCGCTCTATATTTTGGCATTCCGTTATCATATGGAAGTATAAATATCTAGTGTATTTACATACGGAACAGAAATGCTTCGAATTATGCCGCACATTGCAACCTTTATTGGAGTAGTAATAACCACACATTATAAAATGCCAATTTAAATTAATGAGTTGCGGAATAAGGCAAAGCGACAATGTTCAAATAAAGACTTTTGTATTTTCATTCGATGTAATATTTTATTGCTGTTATTATTACTTGTTTAACTACGGAAGAGCAGATGAGTTTTTGACACATTACATATGTATGAAGTTATAATAGCTTCATATAATAACTGGAATTCTTGTGAATTAAGGTAATAATTGTGAGGCTCGTGTCAGTCTATTAACTACATATTATGAACGTGTACCTAATTTCACTATTATCATACAATCTACCTGTGTTGTTTACCACATATTTATCATATCACACTTACATAAGTACAATATGGATTATCTGTGTATTATATTGCTTGGAATACAACAACTACATATTATGCGATATTATATATTGCGTTCAACAATGTTTTGATTGATCCTATGATTTAGCCATGAGTGGCCGCTTTTATGAACACCAACTATATATGTTATAGCTATGTATCTGATTTATGTATGTACATACTTCGTATGTGCTAGCACACTATAATAATTTTCTAAATTGACAGAGAGAGACACGTTTCCAAGAACTACATCAAGAAAATGACAATAAGAGATATCTCCAATTCTAATCTCAAGTCGAAGATTGGTTGAAGATTCCCTTTTCAATGTATGGAGATAATACATAAGTACCTGTCTAAGTATAGCTATGCTATATAGATGAATACTGTTGTACTCTCGCGATCGGTAATCTTTATATAGTAGCACACGTTTTGAACATAAAACATCAAGAAAACAATGCATCCTTCAAGGCAAACGTTTGATTGCCAACATTTAATCAATTTTTTAGTTTGTTCCGTAAATATTGGAACGAAAAAAATCATTGACGAGGTATCAGGTATCTAAAAATTGAGCAACAGTTAAAGTGGTATACATCCTACGGAAAACATTGCACCTTCTGAATCACCTTTGTAAATATTTCTTTGTCATGTAAGACATACACGTATCCTTTATAATTTTTTGTATACTATGAATAAAATGAGCGTATATACATAGGTATAGATATATGTTTTACTTGGAATGAACACAAACCCGATCAAATTATTGCATGATGTAAAATTTTATGACGATCAACACCACCATGGTTTATTATTCAGATTTCTTAATCCGCCGAATCTTATATGCCCCTTTGCCGAAGAAGGACGACCCCTTCGGTTGAGACCAGAGATACCCAGTCCCTGACATGGTACAGTAAGCATTGTAGTAACGCCCCGGGCTACTGCAGAAGGACCATAAGGGACAGCGGCAGCGGAATCTCGTTGAGAATTCTTCCTTGCACATCTCATTCCACCAGCAGGTTCTCTGCGAAAATAAAAAAAAATGTAATATTACTAATATACTATAACTAAATTTTCTATTACGAATATACTATGTAAATTACTGCACAAGATACATATAAATTCTATAAAGAAAGTTAATATCAATGAAAAGAAAGTATACTTACTTCCGTCAGGTACTCATTTATGGTTTCATCATAGCGCTCCGCTCCATTTGATTTGGAGTAGGATCTCCGATCGGAAGCCTTCCGACTGACTTTCTTGATTGGTTTACTGTTTGACGTTAACGAGCTCGGAAGTGCCGCGATGAAAGTAACGAAGGACAGGAAAATAAGGAGAAACAACAAGCGCTCAGATCTCATCCAAGCCTTCATTTCAGGATTTCACCTTGGTTGACAGCCACTAATGAACACGATAACTGAATCACATTAGGCTGTTCGAACCAACTTGACAGACTCATAGCACCACATTTATTTCTGCAGTAAAAGTACAAGGGAATAGCTCCTAATTGCAGTTTTAATTTACAATCAAAGTGTTAATTAATAATATCACTGCCCGTATAGCCTCTAAGATCGTTATATCTTAAGTATGTATTGGTATAGTAAAGTAGTAGGATTTATTTCAAATTAGTGTAATCACACCATGCAGGGATATTAACGAAATATTTATGGATGAATCTTGCAAATGTACAGAAAGAGGAAGATTCCTTTGAGTGCTTCACTTTCACCTTTCTGTCAGAGCTATTCACGAGCGAACTTTTACTTGGAGGTACACATGTACAGAAGTTATAGGTATAGATACTTATATAGTGAAGAAAGTATTGAATGAACAAACTTTTTGCTATTATTTCAGCGCGACTGTTCTGTACTTATATCTACTGCCGCAGGCTTGTCTCATCCAAGAAATCTCTCAGTAATGTAGAGCGATGTTAATGGGATTTGCACTTAGTTACACCATTTCTAAGGAAATTCGAATATAGTGTTCAAGTGAGATTTATATGGAAGACCCTTCCAATTTAATTTAGCTTACTTAGTCGCCTACAACAGATCAAAATTTAGTACTGGATGGTAAATCTAGGGAGAAGTATCTGTAGATACATACGAGAGAAAGATTCCGTGCCAGGATCACGTTACTCTGTAGTATAGAGAAGATGCGGAGAAAGCAAATCGGGTATACATATATAGATCGCCCATGCGCCCCGAAACCAGTCTAAATATGAAGATTATACCTGTATCTCTTGGATTCATTCATATTTGTTCTCGTCTTGATCCCTCAAGATACGTTCTTTAGCGTGCGTCTTCTCACTCTGATCCAAGAAATCCTCGGATTCTCGGGAAAAGTTCGGATGCTTGCACTAGCCTTTGTAAATCCCTACGTCGCTCTTGCTCATAGCTCATACAATCATTTAAAGCCTGCACACATGAATATACTTGTGAAATGACGGTAAATACAACAATTTACAATACAGACTAGGAATCAATTTCAAGAATATAACTGCAAACACGAGTCAGTCCTGAGATTTCATGATCACCGTATGTTGGATGCTAAACTATTCCCTTACTATTCTGATACTTAATAGAAAAAAACAGACTTTTCATTTTGCATGATTCGTTTTCGTTGGTTCAGAGACCTACGCGATAATGTACACCTAAGCATTGTAAGATATTGAAGCTAAAATTCAAAGCCCATAAAGGGGTATCAATTACGAATTAATCCTGAGATTTTTTTTCTTTTTGGTTTTTAGAATGTACGTATTCAAGAATAAAATAATTTAATTTAAGTTTATTTAGCAAACAAATGTAGATTTGTATGTGTAACCATCTAATTTTGAGGGAGATAAATAAAAATGTAATTATTTGTGCAAGGTATCACGAAAAAGTATTTAAAGGATGTCAAGTTTAAGATAGTAAAATAACTATGACTTTTATTGAGGAACATTTACTAATAACAAAAATGCGCTAACTAAATAACTTTATATAAGAAATCTCCATTTTCATCGTAGAAACTATCGCCGACTTTATAGGTAGAACCAGGAATTCTTTTAGTCCCAGGGATTTCAATCTTGTTTTCATGTTCAGATATGAACGGTTTCTACGAAAAAAAACAATAAATTGATATTAAAACTTTATCTTGTTTATGAACATTTTCCTAAAATATATGCACGTCATTTCACAAATATTAATTGCAAACATTCCCACCTGGTAACCAGTTGCGGAATCATAAATATACGACTCCCCGCTATCCTTATCGACATTCAAAGGATTCTTTTCTGGAGTTTTGAACTTTTGAATATGCCTTCCCAAAAATGGTTTAGAATCATTGGATTCTTTAAGGGCTTGTGAAAGAGACACGGGTTCAGTTCCTTCCTTATCCTTAAGTCCTAGTAAATAACGAATTTCCGGATTGGACGTTACCCATGTTTCTTTACCCTTCAAGCGGGGACTAGATATAGCCTTATTCAATTTCCTTTGAAGTTCCGACAAGGTTAACTTATCTGAAGGACGAATGTTTAATTTTTGCATTTCGCTCGAAAATATACGTTTTTCTTCATCAGGCTCTACAACTTTGTTGTCAGCAGTGTTTGCTTCGTCGGCTTCTTTAATTCTTTCAGGTTTAGCGACTAACCTAGCAAATTCGCCAAGTTTAAGTGGTTTTTCGGCGACAATTAATTCTGAAGCATTTGGTGGTAGTGCTCCAACTTGGAAAGGAACTTTACCTCGCATTTCCATTTTGATTTCAAGATCCGGTGTTAAAGGAATTTCTCCGGATTTGATTCGTTCAATATCAGATTTCACCTTTTCATCGTGTATGAGTATGTCTTCCCTTTTATTAAGACGATAGGAGGATTTGAGCAACTTCACAACACCTTTCGAAGTGATGGGGAAAGCTGTAGCAATGGTTTCAGGCGTCCAATGATCCGGATTAGTACTGCACAAGTATCGAATAGTTTCTTTTTCCGACCAACTGAGAACATTCACTTCCTGAGGCTCAGTGTATTCCCTAAATTGCTTCCGTATTGCTTTCTGTCGACGATTCCTCAGTCGTTGTTGGTACTTTTCACTGTAATAAAAATATATGCACGGTTAACCATTAGAATAATAGTCTGTATTATCCTTCCGTTTATTCTTCTACAGATGAACTTTACTTATTTATTATAATAATCTATTATAATTAATCATCATATATGTACAATAACATTACTTCTCATAAATGTCGTATTGTTCATCAAAATGCCCAATGTCAGGTTCCAAATCATTATCGACGTTGGCCAGCATTTCCTTCACTACGGGATCAGTAATTTGTCTGAAGTCAACGATGTCATCCTTTTTCCTTTCCCGTGTTTCCACTTCTGCAGATTTACAACAGCAAAAAATTAAAGTTTTTTAAAGACACATTTTTTCCTACAACAAAAACAGTGTCCCGATTATACATGTTTATACGCCCAAAAAGTCAATCCCACCATACCAAAATTAAACAACCCATTCAAACACCACAAACTAAAAAACATATAAGAAGCCAACAACTATGAACACAATTATCCCACAACTATGACATGAAGCAAAACAAAGATCAAATGTTTCGCTCACCCATATTAAAAGTAGGATATAACCATATAAGTGCATTTACATACATAGAAACTATAGAAACCATTCAAAAGCTCATTGTAATTTGTTAATCCTGCAGCGCTCTATTTACCGCCAATGAGCTTAATTAAACAATATAAATGTCACAAATGAAACCGAAACTAACACGATATCAAAGATATACCTGTGATACTAATATTGTCGTACGAGGAACTTTTCGGCGAATCCCTACATCATCATCCTGAAATTACTTACGTATAGATATATGATCAAGGTTTAATTAATTGAACAATATAAATGTCAAAACGACTTGTTTTTATGAGAATCCATACATCATCTCGCAATATTGCTTCTGTAATAATATGCCTAAAAAATTCATAATTGCCAAGCTATACGCAAACAACTAAAAACAAAACATACAATCATCAGTTAAAACTACAGAAGCTTCCAAATAATGTAACTTCTAAAACTGTAGAACTGTATCTTGCATGTTTGGATCGATGTTTACAAATTTACCAAAACAAAAAATCCCATATACCCCATTCAGACACAATAAATTAATGGTCTTATTATTCAAAACCGGTATCTTATCATGTAATTCATAACGAATTAAATTAATCTTATTGTTCCACGGTGCAGTGTATTAATGTATTATGTGATGATTGAATAACATAATTGGGCAAATCTTTCTTGACTAACAATAAGCTAAATTTGTCATTCAACAAACCCATAAACAAATCCACATATGACTATCGACTGCATTTTTTACGTATTGATCATGATTTCACCTCTGAACTGATCATTTTCATTCTGATGACAACAACTCTAAAAATATGAATAAAAACAAATCCGGTAATAAAATATGACATAATTATGGCATCACATTTAAGTAATCCCATATTATTAGCTACGACCAAAAAACATAAATACAAAAATAAATACAAAAATAAATACAAAAATAAATACAAAAATAAATACAAAAATAAATACAA